>VXBR01000324.1:43161-102452 GCA_013400215.1 Cisticola juncidis | reverse complement strand
GGAAAGGGAAAGGGAAAAGGAAAAGGAAAAGGAAAAGGAAAAGGAAAAGGAAAAGGAAAAGGAAAAGGAAAAGGAAAAGGAAAAGGAAAAGGAAAAGGAAAAGGAAAAGGCTGCTCCACTTAACTTCCCTTTACTTGCCAGAAAGAGAGGTCAGGAGGCTGTGAAAGGAATGATTGCAGCCAAGATGTTTTGTTCCATTTCTGTGGGGCTTTAGTCATTGGCACTACTCCTTTTGTGAAGCAACACGAGGTTTTAAGGCAGCTCATGCAGCCCCTCTGAGGCAGAGGGAGGTTGCAGACCTGGAGACAGAAATTCAGCCTCACCTACAAGCTGAGAGCCATGTGCAGATAGGCTCCTGCCAAGAAGGTGTAGCAGCCTTGGAAAGCTCCTAAAATCTGGCTCAAGACATGTGGGGTGGATGTTGATTCCCTAACCCAGCAGCAATCATTTCTTGGGCTCTTGCTTTTCCCAGCTCCTCCATGCACAGGTGATGCCTGTTCTGGCTGTCCTATCCATGGAGCACAGAGCCCTCTGCCTGGAATGTGCTCAGTTATAAAAACTGTGTGCACTGACTTCCCTCCCCACACATTTTTGGGATGCTCAACTCAAAGCTGACAAATATTTTTGAAAAAACAGTTCCTTTTTTTTGCATAAGGCAGCAAATCTGAGGGGAGTTAAAACCTCACAGGACTGATTTATTGACTCAGGATCCTGAAGGGGCACCAAGAAGTTGCATAAATGCAACATATTAAGAACTTTATCTTGAATGCAAAGATCATTTTTGTTTACTATGCTAGGTACCAGGTCAGAGTAATAGAAAGGAAATGCAGAAGGTAGACCCAGAGCTTTTACTGTATTTGCAAGGAGGGAGTGAGAGCACAGCACCAATCTAGCTTCCTTTACTGAGGTTTAAGATTGGCACCTAATTTTCCTGAGGAGGCCCTAAGCCTGGATCACTCCTACATTTTAACTGGCATTTCTAGAATAAATTACCTCCCATTTTATTATCAGGATCATTACCATTCTCTCTGTTTGATTGTGTGACAAATTGTTGGTTTTACTCCGTGAAGATTTAACAATAAATTGTTTGGATTGAAACGTAATGATACTATGATTTAGTGTAAGATTTCCTTTATTTAACATCAGCATAAAAAAATCAGTTTTAATCTCAGTCTGGGCTCTACTGGTAGCCAGTGAAGAGAGAGGTGCTTCTAGAAGATGATTCATCCTGCCCAAAAATAGGTGCCTAGAGCTGACTGGATGATTTTCCCAGTGGAGTTATCTTTCTTCGTATGCCAGGGAAAATCTGTATGACCAGCTTGGACGGGATGTCTGCCTTGTAGCTGGTTACATATTTGTGAGAAAGGTATGCAGAAAGGTATTTGGTTACAGGTATTTGCTTAAAGGTATCTGGGGTTTCTCTATTTCAGTCAAGGCTTTGGACCCTCCTAGAGATCGGGGAAGGTAACAACAAAGTGAACAGAAGTCTGTAGTAAAGATAATTTCCTTCCCAAGGTCAAAAAACAGTCCATGAAAGACCTGGCCTTGCAATGAAATTTGCACTGAGTAATGTGTGTGGATGAGAGGGAGCAGAAGGGCCCTAATGCAGACACAAATCCCTCTCTCCTCTCGAGATGCTGAATGTTTTGTGGAATGGGCTCAGCATGACTGTGGATCTTGTGGGAGCCTCTGAAAGGTGTGCTTTCCCACTGGAGCTTCTGAGATGACAAATTATAACTGCAAATTGTTACCTTCCGCATCCAATTTATTAGACCAACTTGTTGACATCTGGAGGTTCGTTAAAATATTCTAATTTCTCCCTTTTTATCAGTAATTAGAAACTAAAGCAGAACAACCCGCCTTCTGAACGTGCTGCTTAGTAATTGCCCCTGTAAGAATCCCTTTGCTGTCATTAACAGATGGATGGTCCTTTGCTGGGCTGCAGAGTGATTAAGCTGATCCATCCATTAGGCTGATGTTTACATCTTTCTCATTCATCCCTGTTTGTGTCCTTTTGATGTGGCCCTAAGCCAGGCCACCAGGACCACATGGCCATTTCCCTTGGGTGACCACAAAATCCTTCTGTCAACACCAGGAGCAAGAATGGGGCAAATGACAGAGAAACTGATGATGGGGAAATCAGTCATGCACCTTGGAACCCCTCCATAATTAAGCACTGGCATTCTTGTTGAATGAGGAGGCTTTTCTGACTTGGTGGAGTTTCACTGCAGCTCTGGGAGCCTCCTGCCTGGGGACACCCAGCTGCAGTGGCGGCTGCTGCAGGGAGCCACGGTGCTGCAGATATTCCCAGAATCTGGCATAGCTCACGGGATCCACTGCCTCTGCTGCATTTCCCAGAGGAGGGGAAGAATCTGTACATTTTTCATTGTAATCATTAGCCCCATCAGACTTCCCCTCCTTTAGAATCACAATTCCAGCAGGGTGGTGATTTTATCCCAGCTTTAGGGATGCCCTCATTATTCCAAAGCCAAAGCATCAGCACAGAGGGTTGTTCTGGGCAGTGTCCCATGCAGGACAGCTCTGTGTCACATGGGGCTGCACTGATCACAGATAACCCGAGGTGAAACCAGCCTGCATGAACATCAGGTGTCCTTTTGCTGCCCTCTTTCTTCTGCTTGCAAACTTCTCTCCTGCATGTGTTAGTTCAGTCACTTCCACTTTCACCTAAGGGACTCAACGCTTAATGAACTGATTTGCTTAAAATCAGATTATTTCAGAAAGATCCACTGTAGTCAAAGCCTCTTGAATTTACAGCCCTACCGAACACCAGAGAACAGCAGTTTGGGGGTTGGGGTTTTTTGCAGATAGCTTTGAAAGGTGGTTTCATGAATGTACAGAAATTCTCTGTTCTGAATATCAGTCCTAGCAGATTTATACCTAGAATAGATCTCTTGCTTAAACAGGTAAAGATAATTGTGTTTTCCCTTGTTGTACACAATGGAATTTTCATTCCATCAAAATCCAGTTATTCTTCCCAGGTACTTACTTAAGATTGCTATTTTAATAAAGAAAAAATATCGGAGCAGTTTGGATGGGCACATTGTGCTGAAATACAGAGATCAAAAATATCAGCAGGCTGTCTTTATGTTCCAAAATACTGTCATTTTAAGGTTTAATGCAATTTGGCATTAGGAGCATAAGGAGAATAGACAATATTAACATAAGATGAGAATCATCAGAGACAACTTTTCATACAGCACTCCTTATTCAAAGTACTTTTTATGTAATCTCACAGCGCCAATATCTGAGACTTATTTATCGGGTGCCTTGTAAGCACCTTAAGCAAAAGTCAAATTACTACTCAGTCTTAGAAATTAGATAAGACAGAGAAAATAATGTGGGAGAAAATGAGATATTTTCTAGTTGGCAAAGGATTAGAAGCTGGTGTCTAAATGATTCACACTGTCAGATGTATTCTTTGCTGGTTTTATGAATGGTCTGGAAAACTGAGTGAGCAGCAAAGTCAGAAATTTTGGAGACTACACAAGGTGGTTGAAGGTCACTCAGGACTAGGGATGGCCATGAAGACTTTTAGAAGACTCTAGGAAAGTAAGATGAAATAGAAATATGAGAGCAAGCAGAATCTTCTGTTTGGAATAAATACAAAATAATCAGAGTTTAGCGGGGGGAAAAAAGAGAAGCAACACCAAAAGTCAGCTGTTCATAAATGCTGAAAATCACTCAGGAAAAAGAAAAAAGTGTGGGTCATCATTGGTGACAGTGAAAATCCTTACTTAAAATGCAGAGACATCTTTTGTGAGTACTGTACAACCCAGGATGAAAAACAGGCTCTAAAAATATGACAATACTCCTTGATAAACCAAGTTTATTGGCATATCTGAAATACTGTATTAATTCTTGGTTATCTTTTTAATTGAAAGTATTTGGCAGAAATAGAAAAGGTCTAGAAATGGGACGTTGAAATTAACAGATAAAAGTGTTCTTGGGAAGCGAAGCTCAAAAGATTGGAGCTGTCATTTAGCAATGAATAAAAGAAAAAACACTGGAGAGAAGGCAACTCTTTTAGTTAAGCTTATTATTTCTCCTCTAGAAGAATAAAAGGAATTTAATTAAACTGAGCATTTAGAACAGATCAAAGAGGACTCTCCTCCACAGTGTACAGTTAATGATGAGATCTGCTCACTACAAGGTATAATTTTGCCCAGGAGTTATCCTGTGGCTGCTCCATTCACTCTCACTTCTACCCCCATTTCCTCTTCTCCAGGAACTTTTGGTGCTGTCCACTCTCCATGTATGGCAACTTGCACAGCTCTGCTCCTAAATTCCACAGATCTCTCCATGCCACAGCCTGGGAAATCTCTGAATTATACTGTGTGTTCATTTGCAGCTAAAAATACCTGCACCCAGCAGGGAATTGTCACAGGCCAGCTGTGGGACACCTGCCAACACTTCCTTCTTAAATCACTCTGGCTATCTGATCCCAAACATAATCAGCTGGAGGGCCCAAATTATTGAAATAATACTGATTTTCACCTCCCTTGTCTGGATTTGAAACTTCTAGTCTGTGATTAATTAAGCCTCTCTACTATCCCTATATCCTAGGCTGTATTAGCCTGATGCCTCATGTAACCTTTTGAAGGTCACAGTGCATAGAGCTGCCAGGGATAAATCTCTGAGTCTCTCTTGAAAAACCACACTGTTCTTGAGACACTAGCCCACATCCTTCCACAGCAAAATTCTCTTCCTCAGTCTCCTATGAATTCCCAGACAGGGCACTGCAGTGGCTGCAAGCATCCAAAAAATCCTCTTGCAATCTCACATCATATTTGGCATTCCAGTGACTCTTGGCCAAGACATTTTGACAAAGGTGTCAACTCAGCTGTGTCTTACACCTTTTCTTCTGGCTAAATGGACAATTCCAGATGGGTTGAACAAAGTATTGGAGGGACACCTGGGACTCAGTGATTTAATATTGTTCTCAACCTTACAAGGCCTTATGGAAGTTGAATTAGAAGGAGAACACAACATTTTTGCATTTAAGCAGGAGCGTTGCTAAGGTGCAAAAGCCCATGGGAGGCAGTGAAAAGTCATGTTGACCTTGACCACCCCAAAGCTTGGATCTTCCCTTTTTGAGTGCTTTAGCAGTAATTGCATCACTGAATTATCTCCTCAGTGGTTCAGGAATTACAATTTTTGCTTCCTTGGTGGTTCTTTATGCAGCCATCTAAAATTCCCATTATAGAATCACAGAATGGCCTGAGTTGGAAGGGACTCTAAAGATCATTCCCATCCCCTGCCATGGGCAGGGACACCTTCCACTATCCCAGGTTGCTCAGAGCCCCATCCAGCCTGGCCTTGGACACTGCCAGGGATGGGGCAGCCACAGCTGCTCTGGGCACTCTGTGCCAGGGCCTCAGCACCCTCACAGGGAATAATTTTTCTCTAGTATCTCCTGTTTTCAGCTGCTTACATGCAGGCAGAAACACAGTTAAACACTGCAAGGTAATGAAAATATCAATTTGTTGGCACACGTTCTTTAGCCACACAGTGGCTAAATTTGGAACACTTTTTTTTCTTTTTTCCCACTGCAGAGAGGAAAATGTAAAGTCTTGAACTTCAGAATGTTACCTGAAAACCACTTTTTTTAACAGTTTAGGTCCTTTCTGTGTAGAAAGAGACCACTGATCTGCCATGCCTTGGTATTGTGCCCAGAGGAGCTGTGGCTGCCCCATCCCTGGCAGTGTCCAAGGCCAGGCTGGACGGGGCTCTGAGCAGCCTGGGATAGTGGAAGGTGTCCCTGCCCATGGCAGTGGGGTGGGACTGGATGAACTTTAAGGACCTTTCCAACCAAAACCATTTTATGATTTAGGTGATGACATTGAGTAACCATTGATTTTTCTAAAAGTGAATGAATGTTTGTACTCAGTGAAAACCAGGCCCTGTTTCAATAATACCACCTTCATTCTCCAAGGTCAGAAGCACACTTGGTAAATCTCAGTTTCTCTTTTTTCTCCTTATCTTTTGCTCTGATGAAATTCCAGAAAAGAGGGCAGGGATGATATGGGTCATAGAAAAGGGAAGCACAGTGATGTTTATACCACCAGGGTCCTCACCTGACTACTTTACCAATAGAATTTACTGGTAATGCTCAATTTGCAGAGTTAAATACAAAATCCTGTGCAGTCCAATGCCCAGTAAATGAACGCAAATAGAAATAACACCATCATCTTCTCTAACACCAGTTACATCCCACAGAAGTCCCAGGAACAGAGGACATCTGCTGGACCTTTGGTGCCAGGGCCAAGGCAGCAGGAGTGGTACAAGGGATATTTCTGGTGTTGCTCAACCTGCCAAATACTGAATAAATAATCAGAGGCATTGGTAAGCAGTTAGATTACTAAGAGGACAAAGGAAGCTAAACTAAATCAGCAGGGATCAAATTAAAAGTTATTAATTGTGTGCACTGCCAGTACTTACAAGAGATCTTGGGCGTTTTTTCTTCCAGTGTAGTTTTGGTAACTTTTGTAGGGTCTCATCCCCTCTGTCCCTGCTCTCTGCAAGTACTGTGTCACTGCATCTTACATCTCCATGCTGCAAATGCATCACTTATTTTAGCTTCCAGAACCAATTCCGTGAACAGAAAGGGATTATCTGTGCTTGGGTTTTTGACTTTTTTTTTTTAATTCATTGGAAAGCAACAACTTCTTTAAGAAAGGAAGAAATTTTGCTCTGTCCTGACATCAGAGGCTGTCAAATTTATCAGCCCTGATAATACAGTGATAAGTGTATTTTAATAATAATGTTTATTTTAATTGTTCTTATCTCTAGCGTTGCTCAGTAATTCCACATTTGTATTGATGCACACTGAGGTGAGTATAATTTATAAGTTTTCTATGTACATACACCTAAAATGCAGTGTTTAAGAGAAAAAAACCCCAACTTTGCTACTTAGGTCAGTGATTTTACCTCAGAGGCTCTTCAGAAGCAACATCCATTTTGTGTGAGGAAGGAAGGGATATGGGAAAGATTTTGCAGGGTGCTTTCCCTCCCTCGGTTTGCTTTCTTCTTTAGTTTTATAAGCCACTGCAAGTCACCTGCTGGAGTGGGAGCTGCTGGGATATTCCAAGGGGTCAGCAGCGCTGCTCAGATAGGGTGACCTCGAGGCAAGCAGGAGGTAATGATCAGATTAGCTGAGTCAGACAGGCCAACCACAGCTCTATTTATACCATGGCTCCCCTTCAGAGGAGCTCACCTAATCAGATCTGTCCCCAGGAATATGTTTATCCTGTCTAGAGTCTGGCTTTCAAAGCAATTTTTTTTTTAGATCCCAGCTCCGTGTAAACCCAAGAGTGCTGAGATCCCAAAAGCCCTTTTGATTTCCCTCGTTATGAGAGTGTTATGAAATTTAAATGTAGACTCTAAATGCCTAGTTTTAATCCAGGTAGGGAAAGCTGTGCTTCTGCCTCAGTCCTACTGTCAGCAAGGAAACCTTGCTCCAGTTCTTTCTGCAGACCTGTTTTCCACAGACTTTGGTAAATCAGTCCCTCAGCTTTGAGCATTTCCCTGATAGAGAATTGGCCCAGGAGGCCATGGAGGTGTGTGATTCCTGTCCCCAGGAGAAATGCCACCAGGGGAAATGCCTGAGCTCCCCTCAGTGCTGAAGGATGCACGAGCATTCCTGCCCTTGCAGTCTGAATCCCCAGAGGTGTGGTGTTGACCTGGCTGATTTTCACATTCTACTGAACAGCCCAGATGGCAGCAACAAAGCCAAAGCATCTCAAAGCTTTCAATGATCCCAAAATCTGAGGAGAAAGTCGGCTGAAGTCATGTATAGGGAGACAAGCAATTTCCCATTTCCTGTCTCCTGACTGAGAAAGGTGCAGCTTTCTCCCAGGCTGATTACATTTGAATCTTTCCCTAAAATTAACCCATTCTGGTGACCTGATTTGATGCTCTGAAGCATGATGTGCAGAAATATTCATGAATAGGTGTTTCTGGAGTTTTCTCTCCAAAGTCTGTGTTTGTGGGTCACACCAGCACAGCAGGTGAGTTCTCTCCTCCTTCCCTGCCCATCCCAGTTCTGCAGGTGATGCTTTTTACAGGGAATATCACAGTGCAGTAATGTTGGGCCAATTAACTTCTCTTTGCTGTTTCTTTGCCAAAAACAAAGTCAACCTTTTTGTTTGCATTTTGAGCAGTGCCTTTAAATCCTGAGTCTATTATGCAAGGAAGCCAAAAGGCCTGGGGAGGGTGAGGTTTTTTATCCCAAAACTTACAGAGATAGTCAAAGCACAGCTTTGGAAGCAACTTTAATTGATAAGCCAAAAATCTCTGCTGCACTTCAGTAGCACAGAGGGAGCTGCACAATTGCTATAAACCAGGAAGGAAAAGTGCATCTCTCATCAGTAAAGCTGTTGGCTGTGCTTTGCTTTGCACTGCATTTGTATCCCTGCATTTGTCAGCTTTTCTTGCCTTTTGTTTTGTCAGGCTGTTACTGCGGCAGAGAAGTCAATAAACACAAGTTTCAAGTACTTTTCAGATTGTGATTATGATATAATGTTGCCATTAAATCCTTTTTCCATATGCTGCCTCATGCAGAGGGATTGTTCAGCCTCTGCAACATTCAGTTTTACACTGAGCCACGTGCCCTCTAAAAAGAGCAAGGACCCCAAGGCCCAGTTCCCAGAGGTGGTGGTGGTACCTGAAGGGAATGGACTGCAGGTGGAAGATGGTTAAATCCTTGAGACAGCCCCGATGCCATTTTATACCCCTCATTCTTTGTCCAAAATATGATGGGTAAGTAGTAATCTGTGACAACTCTGGCTGGAAATTATTCTGCAGGCTGGACTGAAAACATGTTTCTGTGTTATTCCCATGTCAGTCACCCCCTCCTTTTCTGATATGCACAGTATCAACACAAGGAGGGGAAAAGGAATTGTTTAGGGTGGGATGAGGTGTAACCAGGGGCAATGGGAGGAAACTGAGCAAAGCAATGTCTAGGCTGACTATCAAGAAAAACATCCCTACACTGAAGCCTGAAAGGGCTGTTAAATATCTCCCAAAGGAAGCAGTGGGAACCTTATCAATGAGTCATTTCAAACTTTGAAGGACAAAGCCAGAGTGTGGGGAATGGTGCTGTGCTGGCAGGGCATGAAGGGTCTTTCCCATTCCTCCTCACTGACTCCCTGCCCTCACCCTCTGAGAGAAACAGAGCCTGAAAAACACAACGCGACTGGTGGTTTCCTAACACAGGCACACAGAGAGAAAAACAACATCCTTTGAGATTGGGAGCCTGGGAAGCCTGTTTTTTAAATCAGCTTCAATAACATGACAGATGATAACAAGTTTTAGAGTAATTTTCTTTCTTTTTTTCAGCCATGTGTGTCTGTCCTGGAAGGAGCTTTCCTGTGAATTAATGAAACATCAAGGCTGCCCTGCCAGCCAGGTTGGAGTGGTGTGTTTTCAGGAGAGAGCCTGAGCTGGCAGACCTTCAGCTGCTACAAATCAATTAAGTGCCTCTGATTCCAGCAGACAGGGAGGGCCACTGACTTACAGCTGCAGAGGATCTGGCCCATTCCACGTTGGAACAGAGACTGCTTTCATTTTGCCGAGAGCTGGACTATTTAAAATTTAAATGCTGTTAAATTTTAAAATCCCAATTTAATTTAAAATTCCTTTTGCAGTTTCTTCTAGTGACAGCATTCCTCATTTCTGCTCCAAAGAGCTGAGACCTTACCTGTGCCCAAGACTGCCACATCAGGGTTTGCAGGGCTTTGCTGTCCCGTGGCCAGCAGATGTGATGTGCCTTGCCCTCAGATTTTTTGATGAGCCCAATTTCTTGCTCCTCTTGGTCAAATAACTCTAATAAGGATAATCATGGAATCACAGAATCATGGAATCAAAGAATGGGTTGGGTTGGAAGGACCTTGAAGATTCTCCAGTTCTAACCCCATGCTGCAGGCAGAAACACCTTCCCCTATACCAGACTGCTCACAGCTCCATCTAGCCTGGCCTAAATAGCATCAAAAGTCAGCCAGCATTCCCCAAATTTCCTGAATCCCTGGGAAGCAGCAGCGTGCATGGTGCTGGAAGGAGTGGAAGCATGATGGTGAAGGAACCCCTTGCCTATGGCAAAGCCCTGATGCTCAGGCAGGCTGCAAAGACATAAAGTGCTCCTAACAAGCAAGGCCCAGCCCTGCATGCACTGTGTGTGTGCTGGAGGCTTCAGTTTTGGGAAGAAAGGATTCTCCCAGCTCCCTGGACAGACTTTTGGACATGTTGCAGGGCTGTTGCAATGCTTGTATTTGTGGGGAGTGAGTTTGACTGCAGTGTGGAGAGAAGCCCAGAATATGAGTGTGCAGACCCTGGCAGTGTTTTCCAGTGTCTCAGATTGACAGGTGAGGGTTTTGGTTTATAAGAAGTTATTTCATAGCATCTGGTCCCCAGTTAGTTGGGCATCACTGAAGAAGAAAATCCTTCTCTCCCTCAGTTCGTGGCCATGAGGGAAGGGGCTGTGCTGGAGAGCTGCAGAAAAAAGCAAAAGAGAAGAGGTGGCAGTGTTGGGAGTGGGGAAGGAGGACAGGGGTCAAAGCAAGAGGAACGAAGGTCAAAGGCAAGGAAAGAGGCCAGGGGTTAAAGCAAGAGGAACAAAGGTCAGAGGGAGCTTGGAGGGGCTGAGGAGGTGTTGGGGAGAGCAGTGCCTGTGCCCACAGGGAGACCTGCACCCCAGAAGACAGCACCACATCCCAGGCTGGGAGGCATCAGTTCACTCCTTGCTTGTTTGTAAAGGTGGGAGATTTTGAGCTTCCAACCAGCAACTGGGTTTGTAATTTGGCAAAGAAACTTGAAAAAAAACAAACCAACAGCCCAAAGCACATCATCACAAAGTGTTACAGCACAGGCATTTAGCACCTCGCTGCAGAGCCAGCTGAGAGCCGACTTTCCAGTGTAATTTTCCTGCATATCTGCCAAGCAGTGCGTGGAAAGAGCCATCTGTGGTGTCTTAGGGGGCATTTCCTGGTCACAGCTCCCAAAGGGTAACTCAGAAACTGAGTTCTGTGCACGCCATTGCTCTGAAGGGCTTGAGTTCTCACAAGAGTATAAGTTAAAGCTGAGAGAACAACTCATGACTCCTGCTGTTTAGTCTGCTCTGTCTGGATCTGCAGCTAATGAGACCACTCAGCAAAATTAACATCTAAGTACTTCATAATCCAATTTATGTTTTAAAAATTTTGCTTTCAAGACTCAATGGCATGTCCATCAGGCAGTGTTCATTAAACATTTTTGGATCAGGCAATATCTTGGATGACCAAGATCCTGATGATGCTTACATTAAATCTCAAAATGAGTGATTGCCCGCAGGAACAAGCAATTAAGGGAAATGGTGCATTGCCCATCCCTGGGAACACTGGTCCAGCCTGAGCTCCTTTTTGGGGTGCAGGTTTTCTCCAGGCACATCTTGTGACTGTGTGGAGGAAAGTCCAAATGCAAGAGGCAACACTACATGATCTAATGGTCTCTTTGGCCTCAGAAGCTTGAATCACTGAATTGGAATCTGTGAAAGAAGTGTCCCCAGCTGTAGGAATGAACTGGCTCAGTTGCAAATAGGTCAATTAAACTCAAACCAACGACCCTCTGGGGTCATCATAAAAGTTACAAATTGGATTGAAAGGCATGTAAGTATAATTAAATTTCTGTAGTTTCAAGCTAATGCAAAATTTCTCACTTCCTGTCCAGCACTCCGGTGTAATGTTCCTGTGCTTGCTTAAAAATCTGATGCATTATTTTCATATCTCTCTACAAAGGTCTCTAGTTGGGAAGCAGTGTGAGAGTGAGGCTGGAGCTGGACTGACTAAGTGGAGGGCCCATCCTGCTCTGGGCAGTCACAGATGTTCCCTCCAGGTGTTAAGCCAGGGAGTTCTCTTGGTGAGCAAAGGAGGGANCCTCTCCCAGCACAAGTCCTACCCCTGTGCCTCTGCTCCTTCTCACATCTTCTCATCCCCTCTCCCCCTCATCCCTCTCCTGTTTCTCCCTGTATCCCATCTCACTTTAAAACACAAAGCTGCTCCAAAACCTGAGGAATTGGATTTTATAGGAATCAAACACTGCCTGAGCCAAGTCAGGCCCTGATTTACTCTTCTTTTCTGGGACAAAGACAATCAGCTCTGGAAAATGCTGTGGAAAGTTGGGTGCCTCAGCAGGGTGAGCTGTGAGATCAGCCTGCAGGAGCTGAGCAGGGCCAGACCCGGGCAGGAGCAGAGCGTGGCTGCAATGTTCACAGTGCCATCTTTTGGATAAGGTGGAAAACTGTACTAAGTTCCCAGAGCCATACAAAACTCTCCAGATAACCCTCCCAGAGAAAAAGATGTATTTTATCCTGGCTGTTGCCAAAATTGCTGCCTTGATTCCCTTTGGATTTTTTATTGGGAGAAGTTATTCTTCCCTTCAAATTCAGAGCTGCTCTGGTGTGTCTGCACTGCATCCAGCTCCCTCCAATCAGCTGCATTTCAGCAGAGCAGCACAGGGAAACCACTTTGGAAAGGATTTTTCTGCAGGAACTCGGGTGCCTGATGGAAGCCTCTGTGGCTCCTGATGCTGGAAAACCTGGCCACAGGCAGGAGCAGCACAGATGCAGAGGGAGCAGCAGTTCCAGGATTTGCCTGGGCTGATTCAGCTTTAGGGCTGAAATAAGGGAAAACTCTAAACCCGAGTATACCCTGGATATAATCTTACACTTCCCCATGCAGCACAGCAGTGATGCTGTGGTAGAAATGAAGGCTGTACCTCCACTGGGCTTTTGAAATTCCATAAAAAGACCTGATTCCTGAAGGGGCCTTAACTGAGAGTACACTCATCCTCAGTAGTCATGCTAATGCTGGCTGTGTCTGTAAATCCAAGTCAGCTCTGTCTCTTGTGCCTCATAATATGAAGCAATAAATAGCTTAGCCTTAGAAAAGCTGTGGGGTTTGGCCTCAGCCCATATTGATTATCTAGCTCACAAATGGAGCCCAAACTTCTGGTTCTTGCCCAAACAACAATCATTTTGGAACTTCCTGCCTACAAATCAGAGTGGCAGATACTGGATGTGCTGAGCTTGTTCAGACTCACATCTCCCAGTTTTAGCTGAGCTGCCTTTTGTTTACAGACACCTTTGAGCAAAGTCTTTTTCTAGTTCCATGCTCTTCATGGAATCAAAATATGCAGAGACTTGTAGAGATTTTCTTTGGTCAAATTCTACTGCCAGTGAAAGTATTGGCAAGATGCTGCTGATTTTATTGTAATCAACTTTTCCCCACTGGGAAACTCTCATCCTTGCAGTAGCTGCTAGAAAGCAGTGCTGTATGGAACCAGGACTAACTAAGCAATGTGATGAAGCAGAGGGTGTTCAGCCAAACCATCCCATAAATGGGAGATATCTGAGCAGAGATATCTGAGCTATTTCTGTCAGCTCAGTGAGCAGAAATTGTAACTCTCTGGTAGCTCCTGCATGCTAGACACTGTTATCGACCTGCAGCAACTCTTTCTCCAGCCCTGACTGTTCCCATTGAAATCAGGATAAATAAAGCTGGCAGAACACAGCCTGGAGTGCTGTCGCCCTGAGCAGAAGGTTAGGACAGCTTCCCCATGTTTACATTGCTGAAAATTACCTTCACCAATTGTCTGCACCCAGCTGAGTGTCCCTCTCCCATTTGGCAACTGCTGTCATTTGCTGGGTGTTGCTAAGAGGATTTTGGCCACACTTTAGGTATGTGAAGTCTGCCAAGAGAAGCTGTGGCTGCTCGATCCTGGCAGTGTCCAAGGAGCTGGATGGGGCTGTGAGCAATCTGGAATAGTGGAAGGTGTCCCTGCCCATGACAGGGGGTGGAATGGATGACCCTTAGGGTCCCTCCAACCCAGGCTACTCTATGGCTCTATGATTCTGTGACACCAGAGCTCTCTCAGCACACCTGTGCCACAGAACAACCCTGTCTGAGGGCTGCTTCACCTTCTCATCCCTATTTCCCTGCCACATTGAGCTGGAGATGGGGGCCAGGGGGTGGAAACACCTTCATTTGACATGGTGGCATGGAATGGAAAGCTCTTGAACACAGCTGCTTTCCATGCAGAAGGAAAGCCCTTGGATTTGGAGAAGGCCACTGCCCAGGCAGGATTAGTTTTGTCAGGACTGAATGCCAGGGAAAGGACAAAGTGTTCACCAAGTGAGGAATCAGTCAGTGGAGGGTACAGGTACCTTTGAAATAAAGGGTTTCTGTTGCATGGCAAGCTTGGCCAGTTGGGAATGGACTTGTCCCAGGGCACTGAGGACTTCTGCTCTATCTGGGCAACTGAGACCCCAAAAAACCCTTGTGAGAAATGGAGTACACTGAGCTCTTTAGTGGACTTTGAGGGAAGCCCTGAAACAGGTGGGGACACGCCTGTGCTGTTCTATATGCACAGTAACTCCTCTCAGCTGTTTCCTTGTGTGCTGGCTGCAGGGCTCTTCAATGCCTTGGGAAAGCATCTTGAGCCTCACAGGTCCCTGCAGACATGAGTTGTACACTGGGACACCAGAGATGATGTTCTGAAGCCCTGTCACGTGAGCAGATGAGAGAGAAAACCCTCCTGGGTTTTATGAGGGTGACTTTGTTGGGAAATACCAGGTCCTGAGTACTGATGCTGTTTGTGTGCAGCAAATGTGGCCAGGAAAAGCAACCCTAGAGACCTGTGTGGAGGAAGGGAAGCCTTCCTGGAGGAGAAAACCAGTCCAGCAAAAGGAGTTTTATTAGGTCTCTGTGGCAGATGGATTGAATTATTCGAGCTTAAGCTAATACAAACTTTCCATGTTAGACACTCTGAGTTTCACTTTGCGAGGACTGAAGTGTTTTGGGCAGGTCTCTTTAACGTGCTGCTGAAGTTTGCACATGCAGATACTTGTATTTGGGGCTGCTAGAGTAATCCTGTGTGTGAGGGAAACTGTGAGCAACCGAGGGAGAAAATGACACTTTTGAAAACTAAAATATGCTTCAGAATCTGATGCATGCTTTGAAAAATAAATACATTTTAGCACCGAAGATTCCTGGCTTTTGACCAGGTGCCAATCTGAATCCAGTTTTGCAATTTCCACTCTGTGGTCCCAGCTCTTGGTCTCAGTGGGATTTTTGCCTGCATGGGAGCAGGAGAGCTGGGTCTTTGGGCAGCACAGCTGTTCCTCTCCCAGGGACAGCTGTTCCTCTCCTGAAGGGCAGGGCATGGCAGTGATTTTTCCTACAAATCTGACATTACAAACATCCACATCCATTTAGGCAATCAGCTCACCCTGGCAAAGCACTCCGTGCATTTTTGACCCTGTTTCTTCAAGATCCCTGCTTAACTTTACTCTTACTCCTTGAAACAAAGCTTTGCACATGCTTGTGTAGTTTGCAGGACAAGGGGCAATGCTTTTTATCACCCAGAACCCAAATAACTTTTTGCTCTGTAAGTCTCTGTGCTCTTGAGCTAAATGCTATCAATTCAGCTGATGGAGTTAACAGCAAAAATGCAGAAGGAAACAGAGCTGGAGAAATAGCTTGATTATTATCTGAGGGCTGGGTGGAGTAGCTATTGGAGAGGCAGCAGCTGGAGCTGGCTCTCCAGAATAGAGAAGCTGACATTACAGAACTTCTTTCCCTCTTAAATGCTTTGGTTTTCTCTGAACTTTCCAACTTCCCGGGAGGGGTGGCAGCTATGTGACCTGCAAACCCCGGGGAGAATGATCCCAGCCTTTAGATCAAGGAGCTCAAAGTGACAGTGGGAACAGAGAGGAAAAACAAATGCTTCTTTTAAGGAATGCTCTTTGAATTATTTATCCGCGTGTTACTGAAGTCTGTTTTGTTCCTCACTGTACTAGCTATGAGGCAGTCTAATTACAAGTATTTAAGACACAAATAAATTACCTTGCCAGCCATGATAAATGCTGCTTCTAAAGCCCAGAAGTACTGTTTCTGCAACTGCAGCCAAGAAACCTTAATAGACCACCTGTTAGGTGAGGTGCAAAATTATCACCAGCATATTATGAATAATCTGAATTACAGGGAAAATAGGTTGTACTTCTTCAGTGTCCTGGAAACTTGTAGCCATCCTTATCTGTTTGCTACACACCTAGTTCCAGTTCCTTAGGGATGCAGCAGGGCTTATCTTTAACTGGATGCTTTGAGAACCAGCAAGGTACCGTGAGGACAACGACCTGGCTTTGGGTGGGTGTCCAAGGCTGTGCTGCTCAAATGCCATGGGAGCTTTGTACCTGTTTGTTCCTGGCTCCCCAACCCTTCATTCTTTCTTTCCAGCCTTCAGAAGGCATTTTGTGACATCCCCACTGATACACAGTGGTTGTGCTGGGGAGAAAATGACAATGTAGAACATAAGCACCGACACAAAGCGACTCCACGGGTAGAGGTGATGTTGATAGAGGCAGACTTCTGAAAATACCTGACAGACTTCAAATGTCAGGTTGCTTTTTGAGCCCTAAATAAACCTGCTTAGACTGCTGCTTTTGTTTTTGCATGGCTGCAAATTTAACTCCTTGCAGAGGTGTCCTGTGATCTTTCAGTTCAAAGCTGTTGTAGCTGTGCATTTGCATTTTAGACACGGCTGTCTTCCAAAAGCATCAAAATGGCCTGGATCAAAGGTTTGTGGTGGCTGAGGAAAAAGCACTGTCACAATGGGATGCCAAAAACCGTCTCCCTGAGGCTGCAATTGGATGCAGACCATCAGCCCAGGCTGTAGCCAGGAGCAGCTGGGGGGAAACATCGCTCAGATGCAGCCAGAGCTACAGGCCCTACCCCCAAAAGTGCCTCTCTGTGGGAGGAGAGACATTTTCAGCCCACACAGACTCCTGCCTGGTCATACAAGGCAATGCTCTAGGCTTCAAACCAGGCTTACACAGGGCAAGAATGGGGCCTAGACTTGGTGTGAGATACAGCACAGGACTGGCCCTGCTTAGCCTGTGTAGGGTGCCAAGGGATGGCCACCCGCTCCCTGGAGTGATACCTCAACCCCCTGAGATACAGCCTTGGACACGGGCTGGAGGAGGAGCCCAGGCCAGCACGGGCTGTGTTAATCATCCTCTGTTTGCACTGGGACCTCGGGGACCGGGCAGGGCTGTCCCTCCATCGGCCATGAGGAGGAATTCTCAGTGTAAAGCGTTGAGCCAAGCTTTCACAGCAGTTTCTGCAGGCTTTTTTCTGGGGCGCACTGTGCTTCCTCAGCAATTTTGGGGGAATGCCATCGGGGTGCCAGCAAACTGACAGTGCTGAGCAGCTGGAAGCATTGCTTGAAAGCTCTGCTTTGCATTAGCACTTCAGTGGGAGAGGTTTACCTGCTGCAGCTCCCTGGGCCCAGCACAGGCTCCATCTCCCTCATCTGCCTGTCTGCAGCTCTGTACCTTTCCTTCAGAAGCCAGTTCACACACCAGCACAACAAGGCCTTTCTAAGGATGCAGTAATGTCCTGTGGAAGCATCAGCATCAAGCATTTGCCAAAGCAGGGGTCAGGGGTGTTCTGCTTCCTGCAAAAAACCTGCAAATAGAGTGGCATCCCCTGAGATCACCTCAGCAGTCAAAGGATGGCATCAGACTGTTAACTCCTGTGGCACGTGGCACCACTGCTATGGTTTCCTGAGCAGAAGAGTTGGCAGTATCTGCAGCAGTGAGCAATGGGCCAGGGCCTGTTCTCTGCCCTGAGGCCAGGCAAGCATGCCCAGAGCCCGTGTCCTCAGGGCTGACCTCATTTTCTCCCCAGGACAGGGTGAGCTCACCCATTCTGCGGTCAGGACCAGCCCCAGGGCTGCCAGCTGGGACATCCCAGGGCACCATGGGCCAGAACGGTGGCAGGGAATGTGCTAACACTCAAAAACCACACGGGGCTCTGTGCTGCTGCCTGAGGCCATGCCCCGACTCTCTTTGGTTTACTGGTGCAGATATCATCACTGGGAATAGGAGGGGAGACTGAAGTGATGTTCTGTAAGTTATACACAAGGCAAAAGCCAAAATTAATGTCCCTTCCCCCTAGTGCTGCCTGGGGAGAGCCTTCTGTGCTACAGGGATGTGTGGTCTCTCCTCCCTGCCTGATCACAAATCGATGGGAAATGTGACAGGAGCGTTGGTCACTGCCAAACTTGTCTCTCCAAGCCCAGAAAAGATGGCAAATTCACAGCTCTGCATTTTTTCCAGAGGAGCTTGCAGTGGAGTTGTGTGGTGTGGCTGCATCCAGCCCCTCCAGCCCCTCTCCACGTCACCCTGCCGGGCAGCCAGAGTTCAGAGCCTGGCGGAGCCGCTTCCCTGGGATGACAGCAGCATGAGTCAGTGCCGAGCTCGGTGTAACCTACTTATTTAGAAAGACTCCGTACAAAGACGATTTTTCCCCCTCCTTGGCTGCAGCAGGCACTTCCAGCAGGGAGAATCTCCTTGCTCTGAGCTCACAATGAGTTCCCCAGCGCTGATGAGGCCTCGCTTCTCTTCTCCTTTGCAGGATGCCCCGGACATGTGCAGCCCATGGAGCCAGCAGTGAGGTGCACACCCCTATCTGTTCCAGCTCGCAGGGAATGGGGTCAGCAGTGGGCAGGATCCTATTGCAGGTGGGTGTAGGTACCTCAGGCACCACCTAGAGGGAACCAAAACCCCAAGTTGTGACCCCTCCTAAAGGCCACACCCGTCCAGTTTCCACCTACCTCACCATTCCTCCCCCACTGTGGTTTTTCCTAAGCACAGCATCAGTGGGATCAGTGTAGCCCAGCAGACCAAGTCTCCCCCTGCCTTGTGCCAGGTACGGGAATGACAGCACAGGGCAGGGTTTCAGACGTGCAAAGGCAACACTCATTTGCCTAAAAGTAGTCATGCAGTGCTATTTTAAGTACATTTGTTTACCCACCCAGCCTCTGACTGGCTGGTTTATACACCCCACAGTGCCCCACACACCCATATGGGCCTGGCATGTCTGACATGCAGCCCCTGAGAGTCCCATGCCCTTCTGGACTGGCAGGGAAGGGCTGGGCATGACACACACATGACTAAAATAGCACAAGGCACCTCTGCTTCAAGCAGCTGAATCCTTCCCACCACCAGTTTCAGTGTTTCCCTGGCTGGTCTGCACAGTCCCACTGGTCCAGCTGCTGAAGTCCTGCTATCAGGGGCTAATTTTCCACATCAGTGCAATTTTAATTTTCCAGAGTTGCGCCTAGTTAGGACTGGTTATTTATTGTTCCAGCAAGAGAAGGACTTGATGAAATGTTCAAAGCCATATATAATAAAGTTCAGGATAACCTGGCCACTCACAAGAGCATTGAACAGTGTAGAAATGCCAAAAGCAATATAGGATTTGATAGGACTTGGCTGGCTGCACGGTGTGAATACTTATAGATCACCCATCTGAGTCTTTATGGCACTGCCTCTTATGTGGTCATTTATTATGCCTTAAAGTGGGTGAGCATTCAGCCTTTGAAGTACTCCATAGCAACTTTGCAGTGGAATGGGTGACTATAAAATGTGTTATCATTTGGTACTTTAAATCTGTTAGTGCAACAAGACCTTCCTATCCTAATGCTTGCATTTTCTCATGACCAGGTCCTGGTTCTATTTGCTTTTTGGAGGAAAACTGGCATCTCTGGATGTGCCATGTAGACACAGGCAAAGCAATCAGCCTGCCTTGCTGGTGGCACCACATAAGTAGGTTTTGATTACAACACAAGAAGTGTTTAATTTCACTAACCACCTGCTGTTGTGGTAGAGAGAGCAAACAGATCTGTGGTCTGAGTAGGTTTCAGCTGGTGAGGCAGTGCAGCGCCATGGGTAGCATGGTGGTGCTGCTCAAAAAGGTTTCAACTTCTGGAGCTCTTTGACACCAGCAGGAAGCAAAGCAGGGAAAGGGCAGCTACACAAGAGTGCTCCCTTTTCTTAAACTGCTCTGCTCAAATTGACTTTTACTGCTGGGGTAGAGGATCAGGGCTAAAGACACAAAAATGCACCTCCTATTTACACACAGGGAGACTGGGACACAGGGACTCAAATCCAGCCCCAGCACCACCACCCTTAGACATGTGGGACACCTCTGAGGTCAAGAAGACTCAAGAGCCAGTGCAAGTAGCCAGCTGGCCTGTGGTAGTGGGACTTTGTGGGGCAATAGGGTGGGAAAGTCCCTGTGCTTGAGCAGATTTTGCCATCCACCCCTCCCTCAGAGCTGTGCCTATTGGGACCTACCCAATCTTTGGCTGCATAAGGAACTAAGTTTGGTGGTTTGGAAGAGAGAGATGGGCGGGTTAGAGGGGTGGAGTGGGGGTCAGTCTGACAGGGGTTATGGCCTGCAGCCCTCTACAGAGTCTGAATCAAATGTGTCTGTCTGAGTCCCTTAAAAATCAATGTAGTTTCTTGGGGATGGAGATCCAAAATGGCTCATTCTTGCAAGGAAAAAAAAAATAAAAGGGGTTTTAAAAGCCTGGACTCTTTGCCAGTTGAAATGGGAGAATCAGGAGAGAGGGAGAAACGTGGACTGTTTTAAACATTTTAACTGTTATTTCCATAAGAACCCAGCTGCATGTTGGGCTGTGAATGCATTCCCTGCTTTTCTCCAGCACACAAATGCAACAGAGCCACAAAACATGAGTTAAGATGACAAGTGAGACCCGCAGCCTGCAGTTCTCAGTGTTTTCTCTCTGTATTCCATTCCCTTGCCCTCAGCACACAAGCCCTGTGAGAGGCCATCAGGCTCAGACAAGTCCCTGGGGCTGCAGCAGAAGCAGAACCCCCAGGTTCCACCAGCAGCAACCAGAGATGCAGAAGAAGCTGCCGTTCACTCTCATTTATGGATCAGCTCTTCCTGTGAATGGCAGAGTCTTCACACTGAAGGCCAAACACCAAGGGAGCTCTGGATGTGTTTAAACAAAGCTAAGCTTAATTAGAGCTGCTCAAAAATTAAATGCAGAAACGAGTGTATTTATGTTTGCTCTCAGGAATACATAAGGCTCTCAGACAGATCTAGGTCACCTCAGCTCAAGCAGAATTACTGAGGAGCGCAGCGTGTGGGCAAACATTGTTCTACCTGTTCAGTGGGAACGGGGTAACTCCTACAGGAGCTGCAATTCCCCACTCACAGCACTGGCCTGGATGAGGCACTGCCGATGCCAAGAATTCAAAAATCTCGAGTTACTGTTCATATAACCGATTCTGGCTCATTTTGCCTTTAAGCTTGTCTTCTCTTTTTCTCTCCCTACATGTGTCTCCTTTACAGCTACAGCTACAGATGCATTTTCAATGCATCTTCCTGCACAGTCATGAGATGCAGAAACTCTTTCTTTGCTGTAATTAAATCTGAGAGTTTTGTTATAATCATATGACTCAGAGTGCCATAGGTCTAAGAAAAACACCCCACATATGAGCCTTGAGATCAATCCCTGTATATTTCCACCTCCAAGTTGTGCTGCTCAGCTGTTACTAAACAAAAAGGGTATTTTGTATCCTAAGGAATTGTCGGGCTTTTCATTTTGTCTGCTGCCTTTCAAGCATCAGTCTGCAGGTCTAGTCTTTGCCTAAGGAAGCTGCTTGCCCCTGAGCCACTATTTGTGTGGATTCCCTTGTTTAGGTGAGGTTGGGATGTACTGTGGTGGGTGTAGCACAAGTCTGGAGGCACAGCAGGAATTTGGAGGCCTCACAGATCAAAGGTTTGGGAAAGGTCAAGTATTTAGCATGGATGGGCTTTGGGGTCAGCTGGGCTTGAGGTAAAGCCCTGTGACTGCTGTAGGGCAGAGGAAATCTCTCTCCTGTTTGGCCAAGAGGTTCCTTCTCCTGCTGGCAAAGCAGAGGAGGTCCATGTCTTGCTGAAGAACCAGGGCAACTCTGTAAATTCCAGGAGCTGTCAAAATTCCAGATTTTCATGCCAAGAAATATGAGCATTTTCTAATATTATTTCAGGGTGACTCAGCAAAAACTCAACAGCAGTCCTTGTTCTTAATTTGGCCTCATTTGAAATAAGATATTCAGCTTGCAGCAATGATAACAGACCTAAAGGAGCTCTCTGAACAGCCCCTTGGGATATGAGAAAGCAAAATCCTGCTCCCACAAAGCACTTTCCTTTTTTTTTTCCCTGGCAACTCTTTTTCAAAGGGGAGCTGTGTTTTCAGAAATTTTTAGGCAATTCCAGTGAATACCTACCACTCAATTCTGCAAAGTGCAGCTCTGCAAGAAGCAGGTGCTCAGGGCATCCTGCTTTCCTATTTTTTTTAAATCATGGACTGCTTTGTGCTGGAAGGGACCGTAAAGATCAACTCATTCCAACCCACTGCCATGGACAGGGACACTTTCCACTATCCCAGGTTGCTCAGAGCTCCATCCAGCGTGGCCTGGAACTGGGCTCCACTGGGACCAGCTGGTCCAGCCCCAAGCTGGCTTGGAGTGACGTCCCCTGGCTCCACTGCTTTGTGCCCAGATGTGGTTTGCATGGTCATTATTGGCCATGGTGTGACACACTCTTGACACCCACAGATTCCAAGGGCCTTATTTGTCTTTCCCAGCTCTCCTAATTCCAGAAACTCATCACTGGGATGTGCTGCAGCCAGACCAGATCTTAATCCTCTCCGAGGCAGGGGACAGCACCGTGCTGAGCATCAGCATAAGAGTGGGGAGGTAAGATCTTACAATTTCTCCTTCCTTTTGGTCCAGACACTCACAGATTTAGTCTCCTTTACCACACCCTTTTTTCAGCACATAAACCCAGGGCTCATTTCCATGACACTCTTTTACAACCTGCACCTGAAATGGAGAAGACATTTTCCAGCCTACAGGTAAAGGCTTTGCTTGTCAAAAGTAGCAACTCCAATTCCTGTACTGAGGCTCAAATTTTACAGTAAATCCTTCATCCCCTTTATTACCTCCTTGCTAAATGGTTCAGTGCATTAATTATGATTATCATCCAATATATGGAATGTATTTCAACAGTGCTTTTGGGTGAAGAAGCAAAACACAATGTACCAATTTACGAGTAATTTTCAGACATTTTGAGGGCACACAGATCTCATGAGGTGGGGGCACTACTTGAACATTAGAGCTTTCTCATTCAATTTGGACTAGTCAGTTTTCCAAGGCGCTGAATGTAACGAACATTGGGAACAAGGACACGCACCGAGGGGTGAGGAGTAGTGCAAGGCAGGGCAGGATAAGGGGCAGCCAGGCCAGCGCTGGCCCTCGATGGGGAGACTGGGGAACCGTGGGATGGGGGAATCGGGGAATCGCTGGATGGGAAGATAGGAGGATCGGGGGACCGCGGGATGGGGAAATCAGGGGGATTGGGGGATCCTGGGATAGGAGATGCGGGGATCGGGCACCGCGGGATGGGGGAACCCGGTGCGCTCCCCGCTCTGGCCGCTGGGGGGCGCTGCGGCCCCGCCGGGCAAACCGCGCCGCTCACCCCGCCCGCGCCCTCCGGCCACGCCCCTTTATGTAAATCTGGGGAGCGGCTCAGCCAATGGGAGCGCGCCACCGGCGTTGTATTTATAGCCGCTATTTAAGGACCGCGCGAGTCGCTCCCGGCGGGAGCCGAGTCCCGGCCCCGATCCCATCCCCGATCTCATCCCCGATCTCCGGCACTGGGACAGCTCCGGCCTCCCGGCGCCGGCCTCCAGTCCATTCAGCGCTCGCAAAGGCTTTCCCAGCCGCTGTGCCGAGCCCGGTGGTTTTGCTTTCACCCCGTTTCACTCCCCTCCTCTCCGGGCCACAGCTCAGCGCTGTGAAAAGGCTTTTTTGGCGCATTCCCCACCACCTCCCCCCGGCTGATAAAGAGTCAGCGGTGAGGGGTGCAAGGGAGACACGGTGATGCTCCCAGGCTGGCGGAGTTGTCCGGGCACCTGTGGGTGTGTCAGATGGCATCACCCTCGGCACTGCCAGGGCAGCAGGACTGTGTAGCTGTTCCGCCCCGGAGCGGCTCTGGTGATCAAAGCCCGACTCGCCAGCTCACTCTCAGCCCCCCACAGCACAGGCACCCAGAGGTTTTCTGTCAAGAGCAGCAGCTCTGTGTCTCCATAAGCTACACTTGTCATTTGTCACACAGCTCGCAGTGCTACTGAAATCAGCAGCGTTTCCCCCTTCATTTAGAAACCCAGCCTGCTGTTTCTGGCTGTATTATCTGTTTTCATACATAGCCTTTCATCTGGTTTAATACCTGTGCTTGACTCTCCTTCCTACAGCACAGCTGAGTGCTGATTCTGTGAATAAGAATTGCAAATGTCTTTTCTCCTGTTTTAAAGAAAAACATCCCATCAAAGTATTGCAGAATGTGCAGAGCTGTAAGGGACACGCAGGGATCATCAAGTCCAACCTCTGGCCCTGCACAGGACACCCCACAAATCCCTCCTTGTCCCTGGGAGTGTTTGTCCAAGTGCTGCTTGAGCTCTGGCAGCCTTAGGGCCATGACCATTGCCTAGGGGAGCCTGTTCTGTGCCCCAGCACCCTCTGGGGGAAGAACCTTTTCCTAATAACCAACCTAAACCTCCCTAAGCTGTTGGTAAGGTGGCCTGGATACTTTGCTAAGGTATCACTGGGTTGGAAGGGACCTTAAAGCCCATCTCTTTCCAACCCCACAGCCTGGATTGATCCAGGAGTTGTCCTGACCCAGGTGCAGCACCAGCACTTGGTCTTGTTAAACCCGGTAAGATTCCCATGGCCCAGAGCTCAGCCTTGTCTGGGTTCCTCTACATGCCCTCCCATCCTTCAGGTGTGACAGCCCACCACACTGTACATATTTAAGAGAAGGATGTGGGTGTGGATGGGGACAGGAACTGCTCCAACTCTTACTGCTTGGCACGGCAGAGGCACACTGACAAGTTTTCCCCCAGCTTTTATTAAGATTTCCTTCAAACAAAGAAAAGAAGAAGAAAACCCCACAGCAACCCCAAAGCCTATCCCTGTGTTGAGAGCTGGCTGCCAGCAGGGCTTTGGGTAGCTCCATGTCCCAGCTGCCAGTTTATTGACAGCACTCTGCCTTGATGGCACTGCAAGGGCACAGATTGACTTGACCCCTGTTCTATTAGAGCAGGACAGTTGTTTCCAGGATGAAACCATAATGGATCTGGGAAAGGTCGAGATGTTGGGAGTAAATCAGTAAAAAAAGGCAACAAATGACTCATTCTTGTGGAGCATTTAAAATTACAACCAATACCCATTCAGCCAGTGCAGAGATTTATTAGAACAGTAATTTTAAGATCATGTGGGTCAGGCCCTTGAAGGAACTGTGTGCTAAAGTATTGTCATGGGTAAGTGCATTTTACAAGGGCTTTCTGGAATTCTTAAGCTGCCACAGTGGGAGAGAGGGAGAAATGTATTTCATAGCTGGAATGTGTTTCAAGTGACCTGGTTTTGTTTGGTTGGGGTTTTTCTCTGTTTTTCTAACTGCATTTTTGTAGACATCTGCTTGAGAATTGACTGCAATGTTCACATGCAATTTTAAAGCTGTAGGATTTACTACCTTCTGTGGTTAGGTCAATAGGGAATCGCTGAATATAGGGAAGTTTATGTAGCAATGTATGACCACTGCATGAAATAGATGCCAGTAATTCTGTACTTTTTTCATGCTCTGGATTATATTCCATAACAAATGAAAGCAAAAACCATCCAGATCCACAAAGAGTGGAGCTAGTTTGGATGTGAGACATCACCAGCAAATACCATCTGCATGCTCACATTGGTCAGGAATATAAAGGATTCCCAAATCCCCGCCTCTCCACTCAGGGTGTACAAAGAAAGGGACTGCTTTCAAATTGAAAACGAGCAGATATCAGCAGGGAGCGGGGCAAGGAAGGAGGTTTATGCACATCCCAGCCGAATGGGATGGAGCTGGGCAGCAAGGCATGCACAGCAGTCCCCCGCGGCTGCTGAGCAGGAGGCTTTTGTTCTGCAGGGCAGGATCAGGTGGAGAGGCAGGGCCAGTGCTGGCACAGAGAAATCGAGCTCCATCTGTGACCCAGCAGCCTGTGAGGGGGACTGGCTTTCTGAAAGGCTTGCGGGGAAATTTAGCAGCCCCTGGTGTGCTCTGGCAGGGACTCCTGATGGTGAGCTGCCTGAGTCCAGCAGTGATGCTGAGGTGCCCCTGTCCCTCTCCCAGACACTCACCTGCCTGTGTTTGCCTACCTGTTGTCCTACTAAGGTCTCATTCTAGTTATAACCTCTGATGAGCTTGTGGTTTGTTTGTTTGTTTTTAAATCACTGCCCCTGATGAAAATTGAATATCTCAATGAAAGCCTCAGGCTGCTGATGGTTTTGGGAGCAGCATAACCTCGTTTCCCATAATCATGTCCACACTGGGACTTGTGCCAATAAAGATCTTTTACTAAAGATATTGAATAGTAATCGATGTAGTTATACCAGTATAGAGTGTCTATACACACAGGTATGTGTGTATATATACATATATAAAGGGAAAAACCCTTTGCGTTTTGCCTCTTTAGAAATGTTCCACAGAGGTTGAAATTTGGGACTGTTTAAATGCAGAAGTTGTGTGGTTCGAGCAGTGTCAGTAGAATTAGGCACTCGGGCTGTGGCAGGGATACTGTTACATTGATGTTTCCAATTAATATTGATTCTCTTAGATCACAACACAAGAAATGCAGTTCTCTGGAGTTTGTAGCTGTCTGGTGGGGACTGTGCAGCTCTAAGGGCTTGTTAGCAGCAGAAGGGAGGGGATCTGCTCCCAACCGTGCCTACCAGGGCTGCAGGGTGAGTGCTACCAGTCTGTCCCACACATTCACTGTCTCTGCTGATTGTCAGTCCACAGGTAGAGCTGGCTGAAGTCACTCACACACCACAAGACTACTAATGTTGAGGTAAATCACTGAAAAAGTCACTCATTCTACACCTGATTCTTGAGCTGAATTAATTCCCATGGGTTTTGCTGAGCAACAGAGGCAGTGCAAGACCAGACAGTGCACTCTGGGGAGGGAAAAGGGGACACACTGCCTGTTTTGGAGGCTACAAGCATCTGGCCAAGGTGCAGGATCACAGAATGGCCTGCTTTGGACAGGACCTTAAACACTATCTAATGGGCACAGACACCTTCCACTAAACCAGGTTGTTCAAAGCCCCGTCCAGCCCGGCCTTGGACACTTCCAGGGATGGGGATGAGGCTGGGCAGCACAAGTAAGACATTTTTTGTCCCAGAATTGCCACATTTGCTTCCCGAGACTGGTTATTTCAATCAGGCTGTAGGAAGATGCCACTCTTCACATGCAGCTTTCTGGCTGTCTGTAATTGTCTCCTGGCTGAAAACTGGCATTCCCAGCAAGCTGCTGGTCTGTGGGAGAACATCCTAATTCTTTTCAGGCAAAAATCAGCAGGCTGGTTTGAATAGTTGCTGTAGCTGGTCTGAGCTCATTTGAAGGGAAAGGAGGAGTGCTCACTGGAACTGCTCCACAGGCAGTTGGAAGAGGCCAACATTCAGCAGAGGGGCTTGGGGTGGTAACAGATTTTACCAGCAGAGCCAGATTCAGAAGATGCCATAAGTTCACAGCCAAAAGAAAAAAAAATCACCTCTAGATCCAAAATGCATCATACCCAAAAGCAGTATTCAAGCCCTTTTTTTTTTTTT
Source organism: Cisticola juncidis (assembly GCA_013400215.1). NCBI lineage: Eukaryota > Metazoa > Chordata > Aves > Passeriformes > Cisticolidae > Cisticola > Cisticola juncidis. The sequence goes on along the minus strand of VXBR01000324.1, from coordinate 74,898 downwards.
TTTTAAACTAGCACTCAGGCTACTTTAATGTACATTTTGCTGAATTTTTTCCGCCTGTAGATTGCACAAATCTTTGGATCCTTCCAGCAGCTCGAGACCTGCATATCAGCAGGAGAACATTAAAGCCTGCTAGCCAGAGTCAGAGTACAAAACCTGGACTTTGTGTGGTGGAGTTTGGCTTGCCATCTCCCTGACAGTGCCAAGGAAGTACAGCAGTGAGGGCATGCTGAGTAGGATCCCACAGGAAACACAAACCCAGGGCAGTTGCTGAGGAATGTGGTTGCCTTTTTCACACAGGCTAGGAACCCAAACAGGGTGGGTATCACACTCAGTGGACAGTTCTCTACAGCAATATTGCAAGAGTGTGGCTTTGGGCCTTGTGGAGATGTGGCTCTCAATGAGTTCATTCTTCTCTCTTCTTTTTTTTTTTTTTTTTCCCTGTCCTTCTGTCTGTCTTGTTAATTATTAATTCAGTACGTTGAGAGCCACATTCTTCCGAGCAGCTCCTCCCATGTTTCCAACCTGGGCAACTTGTCTTGCCTTATTAGTCTGTGGACTAAAATTGCTCCTTCATAAAGGTCTGTACTCTGGAAAGGAACCCAGGTGTCAGTGTACAGAAGGTGTGTCATCCCAGCCTTGTGGCGTGCCATGAGAGCTGCCTGCCTTGCCCATTATGCAGCTTTTTTACATGACCTCAGCAGCGTTGGGTAAAACGGCCTCAGGTTGTCGGGGGCTCTGCGGTCTTTTCAGCACATGCAATTAATCAGGAGGGGAAAATAAATCTAGCATCAGAATGAGCATTTTACTGGAATGGAATCACAATTTCTGTGCATAATTTAACACTTTGGGGAGGGAGCGTTCTCTCTGCTTGCCTGAAATAATTTAGAGGCGGTTTTGAAATAGAACACGTTTGTGTAAATATGTCTTGGGATTAAAGACATATTTTAGACTCACTTTTAGGTCCTGCAGCATTGCAGCTCTGTCTATAGAATATGCCATACAGTAATCTCTAAACTCTGTTCTGCAAACTGTTTCTTATATGAAGAGACTCAAAATAGTTCTTCTGGCATAATTTCATTTTTTCCCTCCTAAACATGAGTCTGTAGTATAAAACCCAGTGCAAGGTAACTCTGTGCCATGCCTGTTTTATACATGGGAAAACTGAGAGGAAGTTTGGCTGAAAGTGGCCTCAAGCTAGTAGTTCACATTTTTCAGTACTTACCAAGGAAAGAAGCTGTTTTGACATGTGGGTTTCCCCAAATTGCAGCCCTCAGAGTTACAGCTCTCTTTTCAAAGCTGTCCCGAAGTTACCTGATTAATCGGCTTTAGACCCCAGTGTATAGTTCAAAGGCCACATCTGTAGTTCATCCTGTGTCCTGTATTAGTAACACAGACCAATTTATGGACCCTCAGCAAAAAATGCCACAATGACAAAGTGGACAATACTTTTTTATGTGGAATTTGCTAATATGTCAGGGCCCACTGACATGTCCTATTTACAAACACCTCTGCACTGCCCTTTTTCTTGTTTCCTCTGAGACTGGGGAGATTGTTTGGGATCAGATGGTGTTGGCTTTACTCTTTGAAAAGCTCACCAATTGTGTATTCAAGGCCTAGAGGATCTCTGGGCATGTGCCAGCACAGCAGGATCAGAATCTCAGGCAACAGGCCTTAGTGATGGCATTTGGAGATCCCTTTTTGCTGTGACAATGCTGTGACGTTTGCCCATCTAAGAATAGGTAGTTGTAATATGTTTCCCATATGGTGCTTTCAATACCAGTAAACAAAACCTCTCTCAAGTAAGTGAGGAGCAGTGTTTTGGGTTAATGCATTTTTAAAGCCAGGGCTCATTTATTTTACAATTAACCAAAAACCTGTTGGGTAGGTTGGGGTGTAGGTTGCCACACTTCAGACTCCAGTTCTTTGCACTCCTTAGCCAGTGGCCTCAGCATTTTACCTTCATGCATGCTATCTGTAGGGGGGAAGAAGATCTGAGTTTCTCCAGGATGGGGAACCTCCTTGCTTAGTACAAAAATGCATTTTCAGGTATCTGGTTCAGGCCTATTTTGTGCAGTGTCAGGTCTCCCTGCAGGGGACTTGTGCTGGGGACTTGGAGCCATGCAAAGGGCAGAAAGGAAGAGCCAGGGAGTTCATTCTCCTGGTGAGACTGAGGGTTCCAGATGGTTTAGGGGCCACAACAGCATTTAAGTGGAACTGAAGGGTCACCTAGAAGTCCCTTGTTCAGCTGTCACTGAACTCTAGATCTGTCCATGCTCATGTCACACTGCCCTGCTCTGCTAGGCCTTTTCTGGAGTTTCATTTTCTATGAGTTCCATTTTTTTTCACTCCAAGTTTCCTTATGTTCCTCTTGCAGACAGATAATCAGCCCAGCTATTGGGCTTGGCATTCCTTATCCCATTCCAGGAACAGGCCCCTGGAGATGAGGCATGTAAGGCTGCCACTGAACTGAGCTCAGTGCATTTTCGTTTGATGCATTGAAGCTGAATCCCTGCTTCTCTGTGGAAAGCTGCAGCTCTGAACCTGACCCCAACAGCTTCCTTGGGGGTTATGCAGTCAGGTCCCTGTTGCATCAGATAAGGCTCACCTCATTTTCCTATCCCTCAGCTAAGCCAAAACTCTCAGTCTGCTCAGTTCAGGGTACGGGATATTCGGGATTGCAGCAAGGCATGCTCCTGTCTGGGGCAGGATGAGGAATTCAGCTCCCCTGCTTGTCTCCCACTGATGTTCAAATCCAGAAGGAGCTGCTTTGCTTTGTTCTTTTCCCCATTCCGTGCCTCTGTTGGAGGAACATCCAGAGCTAGCTTGATTTCTGCCCCACCCTTGGTATAGCCCTGAATACATTAGTGGTTCCTGCAGAGCCCCAGAAGGGAACCACAGGATTGATTTTGGCTGCAAGTGATCAAAACAGGGATTTTTAAACAGGTGTCAGAACTGCTACCAATAACAGGATTTGGAGGGGGGTGATTGCATCATTATAGAACAAGTCAGAATTTTGCCAGGAATTAATTTGGTCAAGGGTTCTTACTAAATCTCACAGCCAACAGCAAACCCTCCCAGTGCAAACCCCAGTTTAGCCTGGTGAGCTGTTGTCAGTAGCCAAGGCAAAGGCAGATCTGTAGAGCAGACAAAAACTGCTTCAAACCACCTGCATGCCCTGGCACACCAAGGACAGGGAGCAGGTTTTACATGGTCGGGAAGTGTTTCATCTAAAACACTGCCTGATTTTTGTGATTGATTGAACCTTGAGCGCTCTTCCCTTTTCCTGGCTGGGTTGTGTGCATGCATTTGGTGCCCAGATTCTTGCACAAGCTAATCTGAAATTAATTTTCAGCAAAGGCTTACATGTATGATGGAGGAAGTGCACTGGCTGAATGTTTTTTTTTGCCCAGGCACCTCCAGTGCATGCAGAAACCTACCACAAAAAAGCTGTGAAGAGTGACAAAAAGATTAACTGAACAAGCTGAGTATGTTATAATATATATGTTTTGCCCTCAGCCCTCACTATGACAACACCTTGTAGCTGGCATTTGCATGAAGAATACACAGGCATGGGACACAGAAACAAAACTCAGCATTTCCCAACTGCTTCAGTAAAGTGTTCACACATCCAAAAAGTGAAGGCTAACAATATGACAGGGACAGCTGCTGTTCTGTAATGTGTTATCCCTCATCAAACTGTGAAATAATGAGAAAATGACAGTTCCTATCATTATCTCATAACTCGTGGGCTTTATTGCTGGGCTGTTGCAGCTTTACTGTGTTGTTTTGGGCAAGTGGTTTGAGCCTGCGGTGCCTCGGTTTCCCCTCCTGCACAATGTGGGGAACACCCACTGCACAAGAGTGACAGGACAAGGGGAATTGCTTCACACTGACAAAGAGGAGGTTTAGACTGGATATGGGGAAGAAATTCTCTATTGTGAGGGTGGTGAGGCCCTGGCACAGGTTGCCCAGAGAAGCTGTGGCTGCCCCATCCCTGGCAGTGTTACAGGCCAGGCTGGACAGGATTTGGAGCACCCTGGGATAGTGGAAAGTGTCCCTGTCCACAGCAGCTGGAGTGAGATGATCTTTGGGGTCCCTTTCCAACCTAGGCATTCCATGATCTGCCCCTGGGAAACAGCTTGCAACAGCACCTGGGGAGCCTTTGTTGGAAGAGCCCACCTGGGAGGATGCAAAATGTTATCCTGCAGATTTTTTCTCAAGAGATTGCAACAAAAATCAGCCTCATTGAGTCTGGACACCATCCCAAGGTGCTGGGCAGTGCCCATTCTCCCTGTGAAGGGTGCAGGGAGAGAAGTCCTGCTTTCTGTCCATTATCAGCTTGTTCATCAGCACAGAGGCTCCCACAGCTGCAGAATCACACACGGGGTACTTCTGCTTGGTTCGCTTTGTATCACAGGAAAAGCCAAGCTGACTTTTCCTTCCTTCCTCTCTTCTTTCCTCCCTCCTTCCCTTCCGTCCTTCCAAGGAATTGGTGGGGGCAGGGTCCCACTTCTGAGCTCACCAGAAAAAAATTTCAACACATTTCAGTGTAAAAATTTAAATGTTTCAGGTTATTTAGAAATACTGGAGTTTGTTTCGTGACGTACCAAAATAAAATAATTGTTAGACTTAACTAGACTTAACTAGACTTAGGACTCTGGAAGCAAAATCCTCTTTTATTTTTTTCCCCTTTTTTTCTTTTATTTTCCTTTTTTTTTTAAATTATTTTTTCTTTGGTTTTTTTTTCCCTTTTTTATTTTTTTAATGAGAAATTTCATTTCCTTGATCTCAGTTGAAGGTTTAGGGTTTGAGGGTTTTTTCATACCCATACAGAAGACAAATGAAAAAATCAAAAAGGTGTGCTCATCACTGTGAGGCATTACAAAAAATGTACTTCCACCAATGGTAAGGGAAAACAGAGCCTGAAAATCAGAGTTAATTCAAACCAGAGCCTGAGATCCAAACACTGAATGTTTTTGAGGACTTCTGAAATCCTAACACTGATACTGCAGACTTTAAAAAAATAAGGCAGAAATATGTGAAATGTGAAAAGTTGAGATTGTTTTTTCACATTTGGCTCTCTGTTCTTCAACCTTTGTCCTTTTAAGTCTAACTCTTTTTCAGTAGCTACAGTGGCCACTTGGGCAGTTTTTTCTTTCCAAAGAAATGTTACAGAAGAAGAAAGAAAAAGAACAAAGAGGGGGGACTATTCTGTCAGTAGGAAATTTCTCCAGGATTCCCATCCCATGGTGACAGAGCTACTCCAGTCAGCAGTCTTCATCATCTGCTGCATCACAGGGGGTTTGCACAGTTACTATTTCAGAGTATTCTATATGGTACCAAAAACACCCCACTATTTTAAGTTATGGAAATACTGCTGTATTTCTGAGGTTTTTGGAGCATTGCAGGGATGATTTCTCATCCCTTTTCTTATGCTCCTTTTCTTATGATATTGTCCTGTAATTTTAAAGATAGCCCAATGTTGTGGTTCAACCCCAGCTGGCAACTCCTTTTATTTATGCCAGACCTTATCTACAGCTTTTCACAGGTTTTAGTTTTAAATGGAGACAAAGCAAAAGGAGGTTATGGCTTATCTTTCTTTTGCTGTTGTTTTTTTAGAAGCATCATTTAGGCATGATAACGGAGGGAACGTCACAGAAAAGTTCTCTCATGGGGACTTCAAAGCCTTTCTAGCACCCTGTGGCATCCTCTTGTGTGGTTTGTATGGGGGTGAAGGTTGGGAAAATGCCTTTGGAGATTTTGTTGTAGTTTGGACTCTAGAAAGAGAATGGATGTTTGACTGCAGGGTGGAAATGAGAAGCAAAGAGCAGCTCACCCCTCCCCAGCACTGTGACCCCTCGGAGGCTGTGCAGCTGTTCCAGGGGGACATCACAAGGCAGAACTGGCTTTCCTTGGGGTTTGTGCTAGAAGGGAAGGTAAAGCAGCCTGTGGAACTTTGGTCTTGCTCCCAACATGGGGACATGCCAAGCCTGGGGAGGGCAGAGGCTACTCTGAGAGGGTTTCCCTGGTCCCTTGGATACAATCCTCCAGCTGCTGTAATTCAGTCTGAGCACAGGGCTGGTCCTGCAGAGAGCCCAGCATGAGAGGCCACCTTGGTGGTCTAGAATAAGGGAGGTGCCTTGATGTAGGGTCTGATACAAGCCTGGAACAAATCATATGAAATCCTTTCAGTTCTTTGAGCTTAATGTGAGGGCATTGAGGGTGAAACTGATGGCATTAAAACCCTTTCTGCTTCCTTAGCTGCAGAGCAGGCTGTTTACAGCAAAGATTACAGAGCATGGAAAATCGATTCAGGGGGTGCTGAGCTCAAATCACGCTGCAGTGGTCTGCTGAAATCATCCCAGGGCCATTAGAATGAGTGCTAAGTGCTTGTGTTTCCAGTCCTGCACAGGACCTAGGGGGACTTTGCCTATCCAGAGGGAATTGCCCAGATAGAGGCGTTACAGAACTAAATTTCCCTGAATTTGCAGAGCTGGTTTTCAGTCACACCTGTGTTTCTGACAGATATCTCAGTGCTTCCAAGTTACATAATAAACACCAGAGGATGGGCTTTCCTTTGGTGGTGTAGCAGACAGTGATTTTCTCCCAGGGACAGCTGTGCTGGAAACAAGTGCTTTGTTTCCATATCCACACAGAAACTCCTGCTCTCCTGTAAGTGTACTAGCTTCATTTTTAATTGCAGTCCAGGACAAACACTTGGCATTTTCACAATTGGCAGCTGTGAACAGACATGATGCAAATACTTCTACTCATTAAAAGTTCTATTTTATGCCTAATTTAAATATACTGAGAAAGTAAAAGAGCACATGCTTCCTAAAACCCATAAGGTAAATTTTCTTTGGAATGAGGGTCTGAACCTCTTCAGTGAGACTTCACCAGGACATGCCTGAGCCTTCTGAGTTCAGCACCAAAGCTGCTCATGTTTCCCAGAGAGCTTGATGCAGTTGGAGGGGAAGGTTATAGAGCCCAGGGATGCTCTGTGGTGGCTCTCCTGTTCCACAGAGGAGCTGCCAAAACTGTGGAGGTTCTGGTGTCACACTAATGAACTAGGCAAGCTCTGTGACCTTTGAGGCAAAGTCATGTCAGTTCTTTGGACACCCACAAGGCTGGATAAGTCAATTTGGTTTTTTTAGTTCTTGCTGCTGTTGTTACTGTTGCTTTGCAGCGGTGATCTCAGCTGCAGGGCTAGATTTCAACTTCCCCAAGGTTTTGTTTTGTTTTGTAAGTTGAGAGTCTGGTGCATTGTTCAGCCCATCACCACAATGGTGGAAGAGTAGAGAACACAAAATGGGACAAAGTGTTTAAGCACAGGAGGTGAAATACTCGATTCCTTGCTGTGGGATGTTCCATGATAGGAGAAATCCTGCTGTTTGGCATGAAAGATGGTAGTAATGAGGGTGAGGGTGATGCTGTAGGGCAGGAGACTGGTGTGGTCTCCAGATAATCTCCAAGTACTTAGCAGGACTGTGGAAAGAGCAGTAGATGCAGGAGAGGACTGGATGAAAACCAGCAAGGAGGGGATTCTGTGACACATTAGATGAATGCACAAAGCTTTGGAGAGCAAGGCAAAGGAAAACAGGGAGCAGTCATTCTTGAGGAAGACCTCAATAGGAGATACTTGGAAAATGCCTCCTGTTCTGCCAAGGGCACACACAGTTTAGGTGGGACTGGAATTCAGATGAATGGTGTGAATCCTGCCCCTGGAGCCTTCCCATTTCCTTGGGAATCTGTCCCTGGCTGGGAGGTGCAGCCTTTGGCTCAGCTTGACAATGGGGAGCGCATGGGCAAGAGCTGTCCTGAGTACAAAGTCTCAGTTCAATCACCTGTGGCCTGGAGGTGTGGGAGGTTGCTTGCCTGCTTCTGACTGCAGCATCTGGGCCTTTGCTAGCAGAAGTTCTGAATTTTCGCTCCTGGGATCTGTTATTTGTCAGTCTCTCAAACATGCCAGAACTTGGCTGGCACTGAACTGTTCTCACCAGACAGGAGCATATAAAACCTTCACAGAAACCTCTGATCAAACTGATCACTTGATTAGATTGTCTCCCAGGGAACTGATCCGGCATAATCATCATAGTGAGAGGAATTTGCTCTTGCTTCACCAGAACTGGATTGTTCTGGTGCAGATCTGCTCCCTGGCAGGACTCTTTGATCCCTTTTGGGAGGTTACCTGGTGTGTAACCAGGTGGGGAGTAGATATTGCCCTCTCAAGTGCATTTTTGATGAGGTAATGAGGAGGGAATGTGAGTCTCTATTTTTGCTCTTGTCTTCTGAGTAATCCTGGTGCTCTTCTGCAACATTTAGAAAATCTAACCTCTGAAATTACTTGTCTGTGAAATATCTGAAATAACACACCCAGCAGAGAGAAACAAGAGGCTAGAGGAGTGACCTGGGTTCTGACTGCAGTTCTAACAGAGATGTTTATGTCCATTTAAGAAGTTTACATACAACTTCCTGTGCCTGATATTTCTATAGAATGGGGATAGTTGTATTTACTTTCTTTGAAATTAGTGATTGATAATCCTTGGATAATGTGCTATGTAAGAGTACTGTGCATGCACATTAGCCTGTAAAGCTCCCGTGGGATTGGACATAAACTCTTCCTTGCATTTGGATGGGCCAAAAGCATAAAGTCATAGAAAGAATTCTGTTGAAAGGGACCTTAAAGCCCATCCAGTTCCAACGCCTCTGCCAGGGACACCTTTCACTATCCCAGCTTGCTCAGAGCCCCATCCAGCCTGGCCTTGGACACTGCCAGGGATGGGGCAGCCACAGCTGCTCTGGGCACCCTGTGCCAGGGCCTCACCACCTTCACAGGAAACAATTTCTTCCTCATATCCAAACTAAATCTTCTCTCTGTCAGTGTGAAACCATTCTCCATTGTCACTCCTTGTCAAGAGTCTCTCTCCATCTTTCCTGTGGGCTCCCTTCAGGCACTGCAAGGCCACAGTGAGGTCACCCCAAAGCCTTCTCCTCTCCAGGCTGAACAATCCCAATTCCCTCAGCCTTTCCTCCCAGCAGAGCTGCTCCCTCCCTCTGATGCCCTTGGTGTCCCTGCTCTGGCTGCAGCCGCTCCCTGTCCCTCCTGTGCTGGATGCAGCCCTGTAGGTGGTCATTTAGAACTCCTTCACCAAATTAGAATCAGAAATTCCCGCTCCTTCACCCAAGTACGTTCAGATACTCCCAGTCCAGGATCCCCTAGGTCTGAAGGGCAGGAAATCAGCCCAGCAGGGGTTAATGCAGCGATGACCTTTCCAGCTGGACTCCAGCTGCCTGTCCCAGCTGCCAGCTGCAGAGAAGGGAAAGGGGTGGAGGGAAGTGCTGCTAGTCCAAAGGTAGGAAAGGCCTGGTGTTGCAGAAATTAAAGGTCTCTCATTTTGCCACATTCGTTTGCCTCCTTAGAAGTCCATTCTACTTCATTTTTCTTCTGGCTCATTAGTGAAGAAAGAATCTTTTCTAAATTTGGGAGACCATCCTCAGCAATGAAAGCAAACAGAGCACACACTGTGCAGAAGTGCCTGAACATCATCTAACTTTCACAGATTAAGGACTCACCTGTGCCTGACATAGCTTGGGATCAGTTCTGGCTTCAATCTAAGCTAAAATGGGTGGTCTTTGTGCCTGTTCTCTTCCATTCGCTTAAATGCAAATTTTTTTTCCCTGAGGACAACTGAGAGACTTCCTCCATAAATGCGTATTTTTTTAGATGTGTTTCTGTAGCGGCTGCATAGAGCAGTTTAATTGATTTGTGTAAAGTCTAGGAGTCATAAACTCTAAAAAATGTTTCAGAAATGATATCATTATCCATTTTCACTGTCAAACCCTGTTTCCTTAGAGACCAAGAGGGCTGACAGCCTCTCTTTAACGTGACAATCAGTTTTCACAGCTCTCCCCAAAGCTCTGAAAGCACAGTCTACCTTCACTGCAATTATGAGTCAGCTTTTATACCGAGGGTGACTCAAATAAGCAGCCCTGGCACCTGCTCCCTGCCTGCCTGGGTTTGGGGAGTGCTGATGGTGGCACACAGAGCAAAGGTAAACAGGAGCATGTCCCTTCCCAGAAGCTGTTTGCCTTGGGTGACAAGGAACAAAAGCTGCCACTTAAAGGTGCTCACGACACTGAGCTGGAGGAGTGGGGCATTGTACGGGAGGTCTTGTGTCACTTGCGTGGCAGAGGGAGCGGCCTCAGGGATGAGTGCCAGGGCCTCTCACACTTCCTTTGGCACCTCATTTTACCTGCACCCTGCACGTTCAGGGGGAAAGGGGAGAGGAAATTCAGTTAGCTAGTTGTATTAACACTACTGAGGCACCTCGTGGATGAAAAACATTATTATTATTATTATTATTATTATTATTATTATTATCATCATCATCATCATCATCATCATCATCATTATCATTATCATCATTATGATTATTATTGGGAAAAAAATTCCTCAAGAGGAGAAGCTGCTCTGGATCTTGCCCAGTCATGCCACTGTAGACATGTGAAAGGGGGGAAAACAAAGCTCCACTTCACACTAACAAGGAGGTAGCAGTGTTAAATTTAGGTGCCTAACGCTGGTTTGGATTTGTCCTGGCACATTTACAACGTGCAGTTGCAAACAACATCCCCAAACTAAGAACTGGTTGCTCAGCTTTCCCATGTATGTCATTGTCTGAAGTAATTAATCAGTGTCACGTGAAATCTCAGCCAGGATGCCTCCCAGACAGGTATCTGCCTTCAGTGTGGTTGCCATGTGCACACTCCTGTGAAAAATAAGTGCAGGTGTAGGGAAATGCTGCTCACTGAGTATTTGCACTTGGTTCTGTCAGGTAGAAAAGGTGTTTTACACCTCCTCAGCAGTTCTGACACATCAGACCTGGCACAGGGATTGGTATTTCCAAAAAAAAAGGTACGGTTTCGGGAGGTGAGGTTTGAAACCAGGAAGCAGGGCCAAGTTGGCAGAAGTATGAGATGTGAAGCTGAGCAATTCCCACACAAATTCCATACAAAGGTGAAACTACAGAGCTGGTGTGGTTCTACCAGCTGTAAATGCTGCCTGGAGGCAGGAGTGTGCACAGGGATCCAGTCTGACCATGTGGGTTAAGAGTGGATCTACAGCTTATCAGCTTAAGGGGAAGGGAGGAGAGGAGGAGGATTTAAGGATTTCATCACATGATAAATGGGGGGGCTTTCTGTCTCCTTTGGCATCTCTACCTTCATAAATCTTTACAAGATGTTACTGATTTTGGATTGCTTATATTTTGAGCTTATTTTGCTCTTATTTGCTTTTACCTTACCCTGGCTTATGCTAAAGGCAATTGCCTTTAAGTCTCCCATTGAGATACATGCTACCTACTTCCACATGGGTGGAAGTGCTAAAATGAGGGTACTGGAATGCTGTCACTGTGCCCAGCAGCTCAAAACCTTTCTGCAGGATAGCCAGAAGCTTTCCAGTATAACTCCAGTGATCCACATGGGGCTGTTTACCTCTCATAATTCAGGAGCCCTGGTACAAGTGTTTTCTGGTGGCTGGTGTTAATCAGAACAGTGCCAGCAGCCCAGAGCCGTGGAAGGGATTTTCTGATTGCGGCAGAATTGCGTAGGATCCGTGCGTGTTTGCCAGTGAGCATGAATCACAGTCTATTCCTGATAAGTCCAGTGACAACCATACTGCTTCAGTGACAGGAAGGGAAAATTAGAGTAGTTTCTTTTTTCCTGTGTGTTTTGGGTGTACACCTTTGCTAGCAGAAAATAGTCTCAAAAAGAAGCATTCTGCCAGGGCAAGGAAGGCAAGGAAGAGCCTCCCTGGATGCATTAGAAGAGCTTTACCAGGTTCAAAGGGGTGATATTTCCTCTCTGTTCAGCACTGCTGAGACACATCTGCAGTGCTGGGTCCAGCCCTGGGGTCCCCCAACATTAGGGAGGTATAGAAATACAGAGGGAATCCAGCAAAGGGCCAGTAAGGTCATTAAGGGATTGGTGTATCTGTCCCACAAGGAGAGGCTGAGAGCATTGGGCTGACAAGGTTTGGTGGATTTTTTCTATGTGAATAGAGCACTGACAAGAGGATATAAAGGAGATGGAGTCAGGCTTTTCCCAGGGACATGATAAGGGCAAATATGGGAGAATCTACCATAAACAGAAAAAGTCTTTTTTTACTGTAAGGGTGATCAAGCACTGGAATAAGTTGCCCAAAGAGGTTGTGGAGGTATTCAAAATCTATCTGGGCATGGTCCTGAGCAGCCTGGTCCTGCCTTGAGCAGAAGGTAGGATTAGTTGATCTCTGGAAGTGCCTGAAGAAATGATTACCTGTAAGGCCAGGTAGCCAAACCATGACATTCCATGCAGGCATGTATGTGGGGTCAATAAACCATACTCTGAAGACTGTAGAGAGCTCTTCAGAGAGCCACTGATGGTGTGAGGAAAAGCCCTAATGAGCTCAGAGTGCTGCTGGTTGCCCATGACCACACAGAGGCTGTCGGGTCAGGTTCATCCCTGCTCGGTCAGCCACGATTTGGGACAGACAAAAGCACCTTCAGCTCACCCCTCCTGTTGTGTGACAAAAAGGGACTGGTAGCAAAGCAGGCAACATGGGAGGCTTAAGCTATCTTAGGTCAGGTTGGGAAAAGCAGATCCCCACCAGGAAGCCTCAGGTTCAGGGTTTGGGGAGGTGAGTGGAGCTGCGGCACCAGGGACAAGGAGCCAGACAGGCCCAGTGGGACAGGTTGCAACAGAGGCAAATTAACATCCAACATCCCAGGAGCAGCTCAGCTGTTGCATCACCTGTCTGTAGGGCACTGTGTTACAAGGAACATTCCTGTGGGGTGGTACCTCACACCTTTCCAAAGGCTGGGAGCTGGCTCCACACCACCCGAGTTAACTCACAGTGAGAAGGAGCAGGTTTGGCTTCTTCAGGCCTCTAAGTCCAGAATGGGCATTACTTGTAGACCTCCTTTTGCCAAAGTTTTGCATTGTTCCAGGGACATTTGACCAGAAAATCTGAAGCTTCATGAAGTAAAACAACACCAGTATCATGGAAGTATATGTTAAATTTCCTATCTTTGTTGAAAAATTACTCAATAACAAAAGAACAATAAGAAACAATGCCTTTCATTTTTGCCTAAACAAGGGACAGAAAGGAAAGAAATCTAAGGTTATCTACTCTCTTCAAGGGCACATCCAGACAGAAAAAGGCCCTTGCTCTTTATCCTTTTCCAGCAGAGAAACTTCCTGATAAATACATCCAGACATTCAGTCTTAGAGTACATCCTATATCTTTAGATTGTGTTCAGAGAGTAAAAAAATCTCAGTCTGGGAAGATATCACAGCTTTCCAATTTCTCCTCACATTTATTTATGCCACCATATTTACCCCCACTTTATATTTCAGGCAGGCAATGGGATTGAATTCTTCCATTTCCACCCTTTTTCTCCCCTCCCGATATTGATCTGTGAGCAATTTCATCATTCTCATTGATTCCCCAGGCTCAGTCACCTCCTGGGCTTGATCCCTGCTAAGTTGGTAACCCGTGAAGGTTTAAGCTGTATTTCTCAGCAGCGTGCTGACCTCATTCTGAGGTGTGTCCTCCCTCTGTGTACAGATGTGTGAGCTGATGAGTACACATTGTGTACAGTCATATCTGGGATCCATGCAGCCAGCTCCTGATAGGAACTGCATCCAGGGCAGTCGGCCCTGTCTGGGTGACAGAGGGCGTGGGGTGAAGAATGTTCCATTAGAGAGAGACGTCTCCAAACAAACAATTGGTGTTTGTGCCATGTGGGTGGGCTGCTCAGCCCTTTCAAAAGGCTTCCCAGAGCACAGAAGTGTTTCCAAAGCAGTGCTGTGGCATTGCCTGGAAGCAGAAAGGAAGGGACCAAAAGTTCTTGATGTTGGGGGGACCCCATTAGCTAATTAACAAGAACGATGAGCTCCAGATCGTTTCCTTGACCACACCTTTGCCCTCTGGGCAAAACCTAGGGAACACAAGGGGACACAAGGCAGCTCATTGAGCTGCACTGTGTGTATGTGGAAAACTGCCTCTGAAGTCATCTTTCCTTATGCTAAAATATTTTCAACTTACTGAGAGAAATTTAATTCTTCCCATACACACATCAACAAATAACTTGATCCCACCCACGAATATGCAAACAAATGCACAAGTTACGCCAAGTATTTCTTCCTCTCGCTGCCAAGTAAGAAAGGGAGATTGTTACTGTGACTTCTGTTTCCAAATACTTGGGAGGTGCTCCAATTCTGCAGTGAGGGGGACTATATAATACCTAGGCTGGAGCTGAAAGAGCTCCAGCAGCAGCTCAAAGCCTGGCTGAAATAGCTGAGTGGTGAGATTCTCCCCCTAAATGATGTTAGCAGAGCCCTCCCTACCTTTAAGTGAAAGCACACGTCCACCTCCTGGAGCACAGCTACCTTGCTAATTGCAAACAGGCTGCAGACATCCCAGCTGCTGCCCCACGGCTTTTTTGGGTGTGAAACTGAGCCCAGCACAGCCCAAAGGTTGCCCAGCCGCCCCCTCCCTGCTCTGCTCTATTTTGGGCTGTGGCGAGGTGCTGGGACCGGTGCACAGCAGCTGGAAGAAAAGGCCGGTTGTTCGCAGGGGAGGTGCGCCCTGTGACACGCTGGAGGAAGGATGTGTGCTTGGAAGATGTGCAGAAATCCTTTGGAGGGTGTGTGCAGCACAGAGGGGGGGACCCAGCCACAGCAGGAGGGAGGCAGGGAAGGGAGAGCAAGGGAGGATGAGGGTGGAAAGAGCAGGGATGGAGGGACAGAGACTAAGGTAGTGATTGGCCCTACAAAAGCCACTGCTGGATGTAAAACATCTGGAGATAAACTCGAAGACCTCCTTTGGGATAAGAATTGCTTTTAAATGTTGATTTGGTCATCTTAGAAGAACTAGATCTTCAGGCCCAGGTGGGCTGAACTGAATACAGAACCTGTGGTGAGAGTAATATCTGTCAAAGTGATCTTTCGGATCCCTCTAAACTTGGCAGGGCTGGGATCAATTTGTCTCCAGAGTATTTAAAGCCATAACTTATCTAAAATGGTCTCACAGGGGTTGTTTCATTGCAGGGGGTGCCTTGGGCTTGGCCCAGACAGTGTCCTAAACAGTTTCCTGGTCTGAGCTGGGGGCAGGTGGATGAATCATCTTCATACCAAATCTGGGTTTCTCGTAGCATCAACAAAACAGCAGCTGCTCTTTTAGGACACCCCTTTGCCATACAGGGACAGCACAAAGAGGTGAACCCTGGCAGCCAGAGCTGTGGATTTGGCCCACAGTGTTAAAGGGAGACTAAATCACAGAAGGGAGACTGTGCAGCAAAAAACACACCCAAGAGGGTGTGAGTGAAGGGCCAGAAATGAACCTTCCTGTTTGCTCTGTGTGCTCCACACCTTCTCTGCCCCCCACTGTGCCAGTGGCTCAGCTCCTGGTCTCCCTGGAACCACTAACTCAAATCCTGGCAGGATTGACTCAGCCCCTCCATAATTTTGGGTCTGAAGGAAACTGTGAAACGAAAGATTCTGTGGCGAGGTGTTTGCCCCAGAACACGTGGCCAAAATTGTCCTGATGCCTTTTGTACGTGGCATGCTGAGCTGACTGGTCTCCTCTCATTGGCTCTTCATTCTTTCCAGTGTATTAATTACCTTAACTAGTGCCTCAGTGTTGCTGAATTAGTCACATGTTTTGAGGGAGGGAGTGTAGTGTGTATTTACCATCCACATCTTCAGCAAGTGCTGGTTGTTGTTACTGCTGTCACCATTCCTGGAGTTACAATGATCTGCTCATTAAACCCAGCCATTAAAATTCACAGTAGTGCCTTGGTTTCAGCTTTTTATGGGTTATTAGTTGAGATGGACTATTTACTCTTGGGTATGAAAAAAGCCTGTGGGCAGTTTTTAAAAGGATCAATCTGAAATGTCTTTTATTCTCTGTCAGGCTGGAAGCGTGGCAGATGGGATTTTTGTTTCTTTTCCTTAAGGGTGTCAAAATAAAACAAACATGGGTGTCAAAATGTGACCCAACCCATGCTTTTTAAAACTCTCCCTGTAACTTTCTAGACTTAAAAACAACCTTTTATGTTTTTCTCTTTTTTTTTAATAAAATATGGCTAAAAATACTCTCCTGACCTGAAAGTTTTGACTGCCAATATCCAAGGCTTCAAATATGCTTTATAGCCAAGTTACAAATCTATGAAAAATAGATTTATCACCTAAGTAAAAATTAACTTGAACTAAGTCAAGACCCACATGATTTCTTTATGTTTCAGGATCAAAAGTTTGTTGTTCTTCCTTTTCCATCCCAACTCTTGTAAACGCTTGGTATACAGAAAAATGCTCTTTAAAAGTATGTCATAACTTAGGTTCTTAAAAGATAAAACTCTCAACGTAAAACAAACTCAAAGGACCTCATCATTCAGTTCTTTCTCTAAAGGTTTTCCATGCTCTAAATGAAGTTATGAGAAGTAATTTAAGATGTTGCCAAATACAGTGATGAATAGGTGGACTCCTGAGCAGCCACAGAAGCAGCAGCATTTAACTTGCTGCTCAGGAGCCCTGTAGTTTCTGCAAATACAGTTCCAGCCCCGTGGGACAGAGATTTCACTCTTTAGGTGTGTGGATGGGAACATCTGCATCACTCTTTTGACATTCTCCTTGGAGGGAGTGTCCTGGGGTCTCACAGCCTGAATCTCCCTGGACTGCAGTGGTTTCCCAGCACATGGAGCTCTCCTCAGAGTGTCCCAGCCTAACTCACGTTCAGTTCTGCATTCAAAAGTCATTCACAAGCAGGTCTGAGGCTCACACTGCACTGGGGGAGGCCCTGAACCCCCCTCAAGGTTCCCCAGGGCCTGCAGCAGCCAGGGCTGTCTGCTCTGCTGCCAAAACCCTCTGAGTTCAAAGAGGCTCCACCAGCAGCAAGCACAGAGCTTTGAGCTGAGTTTCCTCCTTCCTCACAGCAATCGTGAGGATGAGGAAGGTGAAGGTAAATGATAGGGTCACCCCTATTAGACCCCAGGTGTAACTGGGGATGCCTGGGAAGTACATCCATGGTGAATTCAACTCTCTCAGAGCCCCAGACATCCCAGCTCCCACCTCAACCCACAGCCCTCCTGCACCTCCCAGCCACCAGAACTTCTGATTTGGTTGCCTGCCACAAGGTTTGTCCCTGCTCTACCCCTCCAGAGCCTTTCAGCTCTCCAGCTCCCCACGTCACCCTCCCTTCTGCTGGGATTGTCTTTCCTCCAAAGCCCTTTTCCCCACAGCACAGTCCTCTCCTTCCTAAGCCCAGATCCCTTCCTCTGACGTGCCCCAGGAGCTCCAGGCTCTCACTAACCATGCACTGCCTCTGTCCTGGCTCCTCTGGCTCTGCCTGATGAAATGGTGTTGCCTCACCCCCTGGCACTCCTTGCCTGCTACCTGCTTCTGTCACCCCACTGCTTCCAGGCTTAGCCTGAAGTGCCAAAAATCCTGTAAGTTTTTGTCTTTTCTCCATCACAACGGCTGAAGCTTAAAGCCATTTATATTTTCAGTATTTCTATAGCAACATCTCATCAGCATGATCTTTTCTTAAAAAGGTCTGTGTTTTATCTGTAGTATTCCAGTAAAATCTATAAAATACCACTCACTGAAGGCATTTCAGAATGCTTGTGAAAAAGGGCAATCAAGGAAGTTCTCATTTTATATAGCTGGGTAGAGTTGCTTGCAGTTAGGCTAAAAGAGATAATAGAAACAATTTTTAATGTAAAACTACCCAAGGTTTCAGTAGACAATTCCAGAGGGTAATTAGGGTGGGAATAACCATCCCTACACTGGAAGAATACAAGCTCTTACAAGCTATTTCAAGCTACTCTTCCATGTAGATATGTCCATGTGGCTTTAGCATAGGCTCATTTGGAACTGGATCAAATCAAAGCACAAAAAAAGAGGCAGAATAAGAGTGTCCACGTGGGAAGTTCAGCCACAATAACTCCTCTGACACCCTGGCAAGTGTCACAACAGCTTCCCCAAAGAGCAATGCGGAATTCCTGCGAGCTGCAGCTGGGCAGGGACACTTGGAGGGCTCCCCTGATGGAGAGATGGCTGCTGTCAGTGTAGCTGAGAGAGCTCGAGGCGACGGAAGAGGAAATGACTCAGGCTAAGAGAGGAAAATCATCCCATGGCCCTGTTTGTTAAAGGAGGTGGAGGAAAACTCTCTGTAACATCATCAGCCCCGTGCAAAATATTTTCAAGGTATCAAATTGCTATGAATGATATATCAGTAGATCAGAGGATTCTGTGTTTAGAATACAGATAGAAAACAGCTGAATTTTTTGTTTTCCCCCAGCCTCCCCCCCTCCCTTTTCCTTTTCTCCCACCCACTCTTTTCCTTCTCTGTAAACTTTCGAGGTTCAAATAAACTGAAACATGGATCTCCCCTCACCTCCCATTAGATGAAAAGGAAAATATCTGCAAGCAAGATGTTATAAACCCAAGGCTCAGCCATGTGCATCCTTCCTTTATAGTATTCCTGGGTTCAACCTTCAAGTTATCCATTCTTGGTGCCAGTAGGATGTGAAGTTTGAAAATGAAAGTATAAACAATTTAATTCTTATTTATTCATAGCCCAATTTGTAAATGCATGATGGTGGCATAACTGCTTACATTAGCCTGAGACAATAAGCCACCAGAAGAAATGCCTTTAAATGAATAAAAACAGGTTTATACATAATTTATAGACATTCCTTCACACAAAGACATTTCAGAGCCATCAGTGTGTGCCATGCACCGAGCAATTTCCCCCCTTATTTTAGTGGCTGTCAGAAGTAGGGCAGATTTTGGCAAAGACTTGGTACATTTACATTGTAAAAACTTTATCAAACACTGCAATACAGAACCTGCAGCATGAATTTTTCCTACTGAAACTAAGTAGGAGACATGGGTGGGCAGAGTGCACTTATTTGATGAGGTTTGGGTAGGGTTTTGGGTAGGGTTTCTGAGATTACTCCTGCTAGGCTAAGGAAAGCTAGGAACAGGCTGGGAAGTAGGATTTGGGTAAAAGGTACAGCGATCTTTCTGTAGGAGCCAGCCTCCTCCATAAGGGGCCAAAGGGCAATTAGGGACTAAGCATTCACAAATAAAAGCTAAATCCAAGAAAAAAACCCTGTGTCTGGAAGTTCTCATGGACAGGAGCATTTCACACTGGTTGAGTCAATCTTTTTGAGGGACAGCACCCACCTTCCTTCAACATCATTTAAAACTTGTCTCTTGTTCATGAGACTTTGTGACTCTGGCTTCTTTCCTCGAGTCCCTGGGCTACTTGTTTGCCACACAAATGGAATGTTTCGTGTATTGAAAATTCTCTGTGCCTTTCACACTGGATTTTATCATGAGTTTAGCAGTGAAGGAGTACACTTTGAAAAAGCATGTTTGAAAAAGACAATAACATCTCTTAAGAGCTAAGGAGGGAGTCTTGATGTGGCTTCACTAAATGCCACACAAAATATTTCAAAAATTTGTGAGAACTAGTTCTTGAAATACTGTGAGAGAAAAGATGCATTCTTACCCTGCCCCCACATTGCTAAAACCGTGCTTTGCTAGGTTTAACCTTTGTAGCTCATGCCTTCAGTGCAGGATTTGAGTACCTCAGCTTACACTAAACCCCAGAAAATTCAAATAGTGAATAGTCCTCCTCATAGAACAGCTTGTTTGGATGAAAATACACATTGTTATTCTCCATAAAAATACCTTTTTTCTAAAATGTAATCTTCTATTTCTGCTCAAGATAGGTCCTCCCTCACTCTCTGTTTCTGTCACAGTACAACTGCTAGGACACCAACCCATTCCAGGAGAGTGGCAGCAATTAAACACATCAGGCATTGATTTCAGAAGAAATGTGGGTTCTTTTTTCAGTACAGGCAGGGATGAAGTGCACCCTCAGCAACCTGCAGATGACACCAGCTGAGTGGTTTGTTACCACACTTAAAGGATTGGAAGGCATCCAGAGGGACCTGGGCAAGCTGAGCAGTGGCCTGTGGACATTTCATGAGATTCAACAAGACCCAGCAATCCCCAGGATCAATCCAGGCTGGGGATAAACAGATCCAGAGCAGCCCTGGCAGGAGGACTCGGGGGTGCTGTGGTGAGAGCTGGCCCTGCCCCAGCCCTGTGTGCTGGGAGCCAGAACCCCCCTGTGCTGGGCTGCACCCAGAGCCCCAGGGCAGCAGGGGAGGGGGATTCTGCCCCTCTGCAGCCAGCCCTGGGCCCAGCACAGGAGGGACAGGGAGCTGCTGCAGCCAGGCCAGAGCAGGGACACCAAGGGCATCAGAGGGATGGAGCAGCTCTGCTGGGAGGAAAGGCTGAGGGAATTGGGATTGTTCAGCCTGCAGAGGAGAAGGCTTTGGGGTGACCTCATTGTGGTCTTGCAGTGACTGAAGGGAGCCCACAGGAAAGATGGAGAGAGACTCTTGACAAGGACCTGGAGTGACAGGACAAGGGGCAAGGGCTTCACACTGACAGAGAGGAGGTTTAGTTTGGATATGAGGAAGAAATTGTTTCCTGTGAAGGTGGTGAGGCCCTGGCACAGGTTGCCCAGAGCAGCTGTGGCTGCCCCATCCCTGGCAGTGTCCAAGGCCAGGCTGGATGGGGCTCTGAGGAATCTGGATAGTGGAAGGTGTCCCTGCCCATGGCAGGGGATGGGACTGGATGATCTCTAAGGTCCCTCCCAGCACAAACCATCCCATGGCACAAGTCTAAGATCTCGTGCACTGCTGCACGTATGAAGCGCCACTGCAAGACTTTCATGTCAGTTAAATGTGTACATCTATAAACACAGGAAGGACATACATGTACATACATGTGCATATGGGAGCTGCAGTCAGGGGAAGTGCATGGAAAGACCAGCACTATGCTTTACTATGCTTTGTGTTAATCTCCTATTAAATTGTTTCATTCTCCCTTTTGCCTTTATGGGGCTGCCAGGCAGGAACTCCGTACAGTGTCTTGCACAATAGGCCTTTTGAGTAAGATTTTACTATCTGATTACTGTATATTAATGTCTGTGATACAAGTTTATTACTCACCTAGCCAGCCTTTATCTTGTTTCACCTTGAAACAAAGGAACTGCAGAGCAGGCTTAAAGAGAGTCAGTTGAGTTAGATTTCTGTAATGCTCTCTAATTGTACCATTTGGCCACACATAACCTCCATTTCTGCCTCCATCTGTCAGATGATACTAATTATTTCTCTGCCTTCACTAAGTTTTTTTTTTTAATGAACACCTAAAGGAATGGTTGAGCATAAGCTGCAAAGTTCAGGTGCTAATACGAGTTTATGTTTTCAAAAAGTAGCAATAATTTTAGCCCCAACCAAGTTTTCTTTTAAATTAAAAAAAAAAAAAAAATGGATCCCAGAACACTGACTTTAACATCGTGAAAAAAAAATAAATCAGGGTGATTCCTCTCACAAAGCTCAGGTAAACTTTGATTTGAACTTTTCCTACAGAGAATCTCTCTGTTTAAACTAAAGCTTTGATAAAAATGGAAGAGTGAAGTAAGACAAAACTGGTCCGTAAGGAGCACAGGCTGTAGAAATATTTGTGAGGCACGTGCAGACTAAAGAAGAAAATCAAAAGGCAAGCAAGTCAGAAATTGCTCTTTCATTTAGGACTGCATGTGCCAAGGAGGATTTTTCATCTCAAAGAGAACTGTTGAGGAAAATAGCAAGGTAATCTGATTCCCTGCTGCCTTCTGTCAGTCTAACAACGGGCTCTCAAAACCAGTTTGAAATTGTAAGATCTCCCAGCTTTAAGATGATACAGCAAGAATCAAATGGAAGGATGGAAATGTAGGAAATGCAAAAGGAAATGTAGGAAAAAAGTCTTGCACAGCATGTGCTATCAAAAAAAAGTGAGTTAAGTGAGCTAACTGGGTAAAGTTTGGTTTGATTTTGTGATAGAAAATCTGAGAGAAAAACCATAGAAAGCAGAGAAAATATTTTACTGGCTTGATTACTGCCCATCCCCCCTCCACAGCCCCCGAATCTCTTTGTTCTATTTTTCATAACCACAAGCCCTAAATAAACAGCAGCATCCTCACTAATTATGTATGACAAGGTGCTCTGAGAACTGCTTGGAGATCAAATATATTCCATGGTGTCCTAAAAGCTGTGTTCCACGGTCACTCCCTCCCCATAATTGTAGGGTGAGGACAGGGGTAAGTCTTCAGGGTCGTATTTTTGGTGAACTGCACCATTTGTACAATGACATCTTGCAGTCCTCTGTTGTCTCCCTTTCCTAGGTCTGAAACAGATTTCTAGCTTTGCCAGCAGTGCTGCTTGATGGGAATTTCAGAGAAATTCCTCAAAAGTGTGTAGGTGACATTCCTTGTCACAGAATCACACAATAGTTCGGGTTGGAAGGGACCTCTGGAGATCACCCACTCCACCCCCTGCCCAGGCAGGGTCACTTGGAGCAGGTGACAAAAGGAGTGGGTCCAGGTGAGTTTGCAATGTCCCCGGAGAGAGAGACTCCAGGCCCTCCCTGGGGAGCTGTTCCAGGGCTCTGCCACCCTCAATGTACAGAAATTCTTCCTCATTTTGAGGTGGAACTTCTTGTGTTAATTTATGGCCAGTGCTCCTCATGCTGTTGCTGGACACCACTGAAAAAAGCCTCGCACCATCCCCTTGTCACCCTTTGAGATACTGATATGCATTGATGAGATCTGCTCTCAGTCTTCTCTTTTTGAAGCACATCACTTCAGCAAACTGTGGTACAGAACTTTCCTCTGCAGGCACTGAGGAAGAAGGAAGACCATCTTCTCTCTTCTTCTGATCAGCTGCAACTCTGTCCTCACTTTGCTTAACACACTCTCTGGTGGCTTGTCTTGTCTAGTTTTGAATTATTCATACAGTCAGACTTCAGCATCAGATAAAAGGGCAGCACTTTCCTGGGACAAAATTTTGGAAATATTTTCATATTAAGCAGCAATTAATGAGAATTAATGAGGAATATATAAACTGATCAATTACTCGATCATATCCTTGCTTTACTTAGGAAGCAGTTCCTTGAGGCTTGGTTCTTTTCTCACTGCCAATTGTGTAATTATTGAGCAACTCTAACTGGAGTCACCCCAGAGTAAAACTGACTTCCCTGAGAGCTGAAGGAAGCAAATTCTCCAAGAGAAGCAAGCAGCAGTCAGAGTGTAGCTAGAATATTTCTGCCCCTTAGCCAAGAGACAGCAAATTTTGGTGCCTTGTAGGTCAGGTTTCCTCTCTGAGAGCAGGATACAGAGGTGCTGACTTGGGTGTTTCCTTAGGGTAATGTGTCTATTTAAAGAACATACTGACACTTGCTGATCACCACAAGGGTGGTTATAAACAGCACACAGTCAATTCCCCTTTGCAGAAACACCACAGCCTTGTCCCACGGAACAGATGCTTTGGTGTCCTTTTTCTGTGGGCCACTCACAAAACCAAGAGGCAGCTGTTTGGACACATCCAGCACCTCTTTCTCTCCCCAGCCCCTGACTGTGAATGGGGGGAACCTTTGCCCAAGGCTCTGACCCCGTGGTGTGGAAAAGCATCTGGATCATTAAGCTTGGCTTTTCTAAATCTGGGCTCAGTTTCACAAAGGCTGCTCAGAAAGCTCAGACAGAGGCAAGAGCTTCAAGCCACAGAGTATGCTTAACAATTTTGTGTGTGTGGTTACTGCTTTGGATTTTTAACTTTTCAGTGAAGAATTTTATCATGGGTGTGATGCATCATGTGCAAACCATTAACTCCTCTCACCATAGCTGTACATTTTCAAATACAATGGAGCTCTTTATTAAAGCACTTAAAAATAGCGTTCTAGTGCCAAAGGTTATCCAGCTTTCTGCTGCAGAGCATGTCAGCAACTCTTTGACAGTTTGCAGTGCATGGCAGTGATTTATTTGTGGAATTCCTAGAGAGCAGGGGCAAGCTGTGTAGAAGCCCTGATGCATCAAATTCAATGATGTGTGATAAAAGATGTAATAGCTGATAACACAAATGTATCGAGGAAGTCACAAAGAACATGTTCTCAGTCTGCAGAGCTGATGAGAGCTGGGACCTAAGGACAAGAGAAGGAGAATCATTGCTGCAAAGCTCTTGTGGTTTTAATGTGGTCAGGGGGGCCTTGACAGATTGGTGGGAGGAGGAAGATGCTGGCACGTAACATGGAACACGTTTATTGACACATAACAAGGGACAGGGACCCCCACCTGTCTGCACAGCTCCACTCTGGATGGGAGCTGGAGCTGATCCCAGCACAGAAGCCTGGGCAGACCCTGGTGCAGGATTCTGGTAGCACCAGCTCCTCAGGGCCTCAAGTCTGCCCTATTGCTGGCTATTGGCACAGGATGTGAGCTGCTTCCAATAATTTTAACCTAGCCTCAGATTTACACCAGCTGAAAACCTGGCTCCAAGCAGACTGTGAGGGAATTTCCTTGACTTTTCTCCCCCTTCCCTTTAGAAATAAATTACTGCTGCATGTTTTCCATTTTCCTATAGGTTTTTTATCCAGTGATCCAAACACTCCAAAATAAACATGTACATTTCCTTCCCTGGTACTTTATGTCAGGATCTATTTAACTGCCTCTGCAAGAGCAAGCAATCCCAAAAATCCCAACACTGGTATTAAACAGAAGTTTCTTTTATTTTTAGAACCAGCTAAAGGTGTTACACCTCAGCAATACTTCCAGCTGTGTTCACATGCCCCATCCCTGGCAGTGTTCCTGGTCTGGTGGAAAGTGTCTCTGCCCGTGGCAGGGGTGGAACTGGATGAGACTTAAAGTCCCTTAAAACCCAAACAATTCTGTGATTTTAAGATTCTAGGATCATTCTTGCAGTGCTTCCAAATGCATTTCCATTGCACACTGTTGTGGACTTATTAACCCCTATTAAACACATTTTGCTGTAATTTATTCTGATTCAAGTCTGGAGTAAATGCAGCCACTCCCAGAAAATTCTGCATGTGTAAGCTGCTGAATGGACAGTGGTGTCTCCTGAAATTATGCTGAATGAGAACTGAATTACAGCACAGCAAAGCAAGACCTGCAACCTCCAGTACAGTGAGCTTTTTTTGACATGAAATTCTAGCCCTGTAGTGTATGTGTGTGTGTGTGTGTGAGGAGGTAACCAAATTGCTGCTGCTGCTGCAGACATTGTTTCTTCCTGTGTTTGTTTAGTTATTATGGTAGTAACAACCAAAGGCATAAACTAAGAACAAAAAAACATTTTTAGGTTGATATAAAATACATATTAATACACATAATTTATTTAGGCTGGCCCCAGGTGTAGAGAGGACAGCAGACCAGGATGGGAAGGGGCAGGAGTAGTGTGGGCCCTCTTTTTTTTGCCCATGGCTCTGGCAGAGTGTGGAAGGTGCTATGCCAAGAAGAGCTTTGTTATTTGGGATACAGGTGATTTATCTGGTTGGCACTGGCCACACCCAGAAGCAACCACTGTCCAATGCCTCCTTGTGCCTGGGCAGCAACAGGAATGAACAGCTCAGCTCACCAGAGGTGCTGTCCCAATTACACATCTCTGTCTCCCACTGCAGGAATGGTAAGGTCCTCTCTGCCTCTGGCCACACATTTGAGTTCCAAACCTTAGCTCCAAATAAAACCTTGTGATGCCCAAATCTGGCTGCAAGAGGGTTCATTCATCACTCTACTCACACTTCACTCCTTTATGCTGGTGGAGGGTCTGGCTCCAGACCTGTTCCAGACCATTTACCACCTACCAGAATGTGCTTTGTAACCAAGAGGAATGAGCAGAAATTTTATCTATTCATGCTTAGTTTCAGTTCACAGAATGATCTGCTCAGAGACCAGATGTGTTTTAAGCTCCCCATGCCTGGGAACATGGGTGTGTGCTTGCCCTTCTCCCTGTGTAAAATCCTACCACTTCCATTTAGTGGCTTTGCATATGTGCCTTGCCCACACAGATCCTGCCACTGGTGTGCATGAACACAGACATCACAGGGTACAGGGAATCCAGTCCTGCATTACTGTGAAAGGCCAAAAATGCCACTCCATATTTTAGCTTTTGGGTCAGCAGTGAATGAGAATCATTGACAGGTCATGAAGGTACCACAGCAACAGACGTGTACATCTTCATGGAAGGGGCATTTTCCATGGGAAAGGCCACGAAAGATGAGCCCAGCATGCTCCTTGCCCTCTGCATTCAGGACTCCCAGCAGGAATTAACACAGCCCTGTGCTAACCAGCCTTCTGATGCCAAATAACTGCATCCACGTGATGGCCCTGATGGAGAAACACAGATTTGACACCTGGAAATTTTTGTGTGGAACTGGCAATTTCAATTTAAACTACTTGCTTGCTCCAAAGCCACCAGGCAGTTCCCTGAACTGCAAGCCTGGGTGCCTTGGCTTTTCAGGCTCCAAGCTTTGAGAGATCTGTGGATCACTGAGGTCAGAAGCTTCCAGCCATCTCTAAGTCTTCAAGTTGTCCAGCATCTCCAGAGACTGATTTTCCCAGTCTGCCTCATACTCCCCAAGCAGCTGACACCCAAGCACAGCAGTCAGTGAGAAGGGCTACCCTGTGATTCTGCTTTGAGTTTCCCAGGGGAGCTGGGGAAATACATCCTGTCCAAGAAAAATGTGAGCTGCTACTGCTGCTGGAACGTTTTTTATTTCTTTGAAAAACATTAGCTCTCCATGCCTTGTCCTGAGCTGCAGCAAATACTCAGCTTAACAGGTCTAGGCAAAATAGGTAAAGGGCTGTTGAGGTGGAAAAAGGAACATCGTTTCTAAAGTGCTGACAAGCATCTTCTTTTTTCCCCCAGAAGTAAAAATTTAGCAGTAAAAGTCTTGGAAAGAAAATATTTCTTTTTTTTTTCTCTCTCTTTAGGAACCATTTTAATATTTTTCCATGTGTTTCTGATCATCTCAGGGCGATGTACAGTTTTTCCAAACTCCAGAGAGGTGAAGCTCTTGGTGAAGTAGAAATCAGCTCGATCCCAAAGATTTTAATAACACCAAGGGATGCCTGCAGAGGCCAGTGATGCTGAAGGGCAGGCAGTACTAATGTGTAAGGCCAGGCACAAACAAGAGGCAGCAATGCCATTCACTGATAGCAGGACTGAGCTCCAGGCCATGCCAAAAGGCAAAATCAAAGCAGAGTTTTACTCTGGGCTTGCCCTCAGCCTGGATCAGCCTCACACACGGATTCCTCCTGCCATGGACAGGGTGCCTTGAGGCAGGATGGACTTAGCTGGAACCCAAGTGTTGTTCAAAGCCTCTGAGCCCTCCCTGCCTGGGAGCACACACTCTGCCAAGGCACCAGTTCTCCTCCACAGCCCTCCCCACTGGAGAAAGAGCCACTAAACTCATGAGGAGAGCACCAGGGGCAGCTGATCCTGGTGTGACACAGAAGCCTGGGGTGGAGGCAGGTTATGCTGCAACCCTCCTGCTCTTCCACTCTGTCTCAGGTGGCAGAGATCTACTTCAATGCTTATTCCTTGCATTCCTTTTAGGGAACAGAGGGATGGTGGACTTCCGCTGTGCCTAATGCCCTCTTTTCCTCCCCACAGGATGGTCCTCACTCCCCTGAGGGACCCACCAGCCCTGCATCCTCAGTTTTGGGTGCTGAGCTGCTGGTGCCAACAGCAGAAAAGAGGCATTGAATCACTTGGTTTAGAGAGGCAATTTGGACAACCCATTGATTTTTTCCAAACATTTCTGTGCCCCATTGGGATGAAACCCATTAACTTCAGTGGGGTTTGGATGGTTTCCTACATACACAAAAGTTGAAAAATTGTGCTTTAAAAGAAATGCCAAAGTTAAAATGGGAAATTTTAATGATTCTCTTTGTATTTTAATTTGGTGGCTGTATGCTGACAATATAATTAGAGAGATGCTATGTTAATTAATGCCAGATGACATTAGTGGGATGGCAAAAGCATCCAGTTTTGTAAAGAACAGTTCACAGTTGAATTATTCCTTTCTCCCCACCCCATTTTCAGTAGAGCACTATATTCAAAAAGTCAGAGACAGCTGAATTAAACTGAGAGTCAAACCATCCACAAATACCATGTATCTTAGCATGTTATTTTCAAGTGAAACCTAACATTATTGTAGAAAAATACATTAGCCATGTTTCCTCTAGTGCCTACATGTTTAAAAAAAGAAGGAAGGTTTGCAAGACCTCGTGCTATTCTTGTGCTTAAAGTGGGTAGTGGCCCACCAAGCTGCAACTGAAGCCAAAGGAGCAGGACCTAGACTTTTGCTTCACATAGTTGAGGGTTTGAAATATAATTTTTGGTTTAGTGTTTGTGGATTTCTTGGAGTCCATCAGATAATTTGAAAGAGATTTGCAATGATGGGGCAATACACGTTCATATTCAGCATGAGCCTATAGTTGCTGTATTCATAATCTGGGTGAGTTCAGCTTTGTTAGACTTCAATCTATACATGTAAAATTACTGCAGTCCCCAGACCACTCCAGGAAATTTGACAGGGCATAAAAGTCACCATCTCATGAGAACTATAGCCTTTATTTTAATATAAACTTACATATTCCAAACTGTACATGTAGAGATATTTATCTATGGGATGCAAATATTTATATATTTAAGTTCACTGTACACTGTTGTATAAATGTCTCGTAGATCCTGTCTTGAGTAGAGTTAGTGAGTTAAAAGTCTTAGGGAATATAACTGTATCCTGCTGTGTCAGCAGATGAAAAATTGCACATTTGTACTGTTCTAAATAGAACTTAAAATGAAAAATCTTCTGTAGGTGATCTCAACAAGTGAGCAACAGAAATAAGTTGGCATGACTTCCTTAAAAGTCTTAATTTTCCTGGGGGAGAAGAGGCAAAGGTAAAACCTAAAGGCTGGCAGATCCCAAGTGACCTCTGGGTAAACCCAGGGAAGCATCACTGCATGGCCAGGAGTGAATCCATGCTGGTGCCTGTCTGACAGTGTAGGTATCACTACCACCCTTGGTATATCTAAAAAAAAATCCCTTTACTAATATTCCTAATTCACAGCAGGCAAACCTGAAGTTGCACAAAGCCCACTTACCTTTCTGTGCTAACATTACATTGGCTTTGCATCTGCTTTGCATAGAGTTCAATGCCAGGAAAAGCCACAGGGAAATGAACTCTTGTTCCAGCTTGTCTGATGCTCTCTGTTAACAGGGAAAGCTTACTATTCATCCCCAGGCTGGGGCTGAATTTTACATGTCCTGCCCCCCCAGCCTGCAACTCCTGACAGGTGAGGAATGCTCCTATATTCTCAAAGCTAAAATTTCCCTGAATTTATTGTATCATGTTTAGGAATGGGCAAATCTGAGTACTGTAAATGTGGGATTATACTTGGCCTGGTGTTTGATATCATAAGGGAGGCATCTTGTTGGAGTAATGGGCTGTGACTGGTGTTGCCCTCAATGTTCCATATCCGTGGAGGATCCAGGAGACAGGGACTAGAATATTTTATTGCCATTGTGCATAAATCTTTGAATTGAAAATATGTTTTAACTTAACAGAAATATTTACCTGCAGCACAGTTCTGGGATCTGAGGGTGTGCTTTGTCGTTGCATGTGTTCAGAATTCTCTGTGCAAATTACACTGAAGAAACAATCACTAAAATTAAGATGGTAACTCATAGAAAAAAATTTCCACAGAATCTAAGAGATTTCCATCACTTGTGCTGCCTATCATCCATCAGCTTTCATATCAATGCAGTGAATAGGCTGGCACTTAATGTTCTTAATCAGCTCATTTATTTGATCTTGTTTCCAAACCACTCCACACATGAGCACGAGAAGATATTTCCGAATTAAATGCAAATACAGCAAAAAGCAATTTCATAACAGACATTTATAAACAAAATCTGTGCACAAAAAAAAAAAAATGCAGCTTTGCATTCTGCCTTTTCCAGAATCCTAACAACTCGTTTTCCCTCCACATGACATGCAAAAGGATTGTTTGCACATTTCATTGAGATCCTATGGAGATAGGACAGCACAAGCTGTCATCAAGACCTGAAGTTTTCATGGAGAAGGTTCTGCCAAAGCAGCTGCTCTCCGGATACTCTTCTGATCCCAGCTGTGGCTGTGTGGGTTCAGGGTTTCCCACATCCCAAGCATGTGGTTTTACCACCAGGCTACTTGTTCTTTGAAAGCAAGTCTGACTTTTGGGTTTTACATCTGCTCATGTGAGGCAGCCTAATTAATAACCCTGATCTGCGAGACGATCTCATATTACTCTGTCACATGCATTTTTCTGAGTTTTTTTTTTTTTATTGTGGCTGTTGGGAAACAACCTAATAACCTTTAACACAAAAATTACTAGGTTACTGACACCTAAATTTGTGGTAGAGGTGAAATGGGGATCATAAAGAGTTTCCTACCCCTGGAAGTGTCCAAGTCCAAGTTGGATGGGGCTGGGAACACCCTGGGATAGTGGAAGGTGTCCCTGCCCATGGCAGGGCGTGGGACTGGATGATCTTTAAGGTCCCTTCCAACTCAGGCCATTCTGTGATTCTGTTTTCAGTTACAAGGAGTTACGGTTTTAGCTTTTTAATAAGAAATCATAATTTACTATGCATCTGTAAACTTGTTTAAAAACCTCAAACACTGTGTTTATTAACCTTTATTCAGAGCTAATAATCAAACCTTGCATTTTATTTTGAAAGCTGACCAACTTTATGTGGTTTGTGTCACAGCAGTTCCACAAAGCCTCTGCTGACATTTCCATGATGGATAAAATCACTCTTTATGTGTAACCAGGCACTGCCTGTCCGGGCAGCCCACACGTCCCCTCAGGACGAGCCTGTCCCAAGCCTTACGGTGGCTCTTGTGCCTCTTCCCCTCCAAGGTCCCCATGGGCTGTGAGGGAAGGGGGAAACAGTGAGGAAATGCTGGAATTGTACACATTTCCCTTCACCACCCTCGAGCGCGCACTTCCCGGACAGACTCTTCCCAAATGTCTCCTCCAAGCCTCTCCCGGGTCCCAAATCCGCATCCTCTGGCCCTATGGAATCCCACAAAGGGTCAGGCTGGACGGGACCTCAGTGGGGCACCTGGTGCCACCTCCCTGCTCCAGCACGGCCATCCCAGAGCACTGGGCACAGGTTGTGTCCAGATGGCTCTGGAATATCCTCAGTGAAGGAAATTTCCAGCCTCTCTGGGCAATCTGTGCAAGCCGTTTTTCCTCCTGCCCAGGTGGAACTCCCTGGGCTCAGTCCCTGCCCGTTCCTCTGGTGCCATTGCTGGGCCCCCCAGAGCCATTGCTGGGCCCTGCTCGCAGCCCTCCCTGCACATAGGAACACCCAGGGCTGAGGGCCCCTCTCGAGGCCGAGCAGCCCCAGCTCTCTCAGCCTTTCCAGCCCCTAAATCATCTCCGCAGCATGCGCTCCATGTCTCCCTCACCCTGAGGATCCCAGGGCTGGACACGGGAGTGGCCGGATGCGGTCTCGAACCGGTGGCTCAGCGCTCGGCAGAGGGAGGGAGGTGCCGGCGCTGCCGCAAGGGGCGCTGGAGCGCCGAGTGCATCGATCGCGGCCGGCCATCCGTGCATCGGTGCTCGGCTCCCTGGGCAGCGCCCGCCCAGCCCTGCCCGTCCCCCGCCATTTCGCACCGGGACGGGAAGGGAAGGGACGCGAGCGCCAAGGGAAGGAAAAGGAGAGGAAAGGAAGGGACGCGACGCGGGCACGGCGGGTGCCGGGAGCTCCCGCGGCACGGCCAGCCAAGGTACCGCCTAT
>VXBR01000324.1:26691-43101 GCA_013400215.1 Cisticola juncidis | reverse complement strand
CCCCGCCGCTCCCGCCGGCATCCCCCGGAGCCGCATTCCCGGTCCTTCCCGGCGGGAGGGGACAGGTGGCCAACGCCCTGCGGGACCCGGCGCTCGCCCGAGACATCCCCCGCCCTTCCCTGAGCTCTCATGGATTTATTTCCCCCCCCCACACTCCTTCTCCCAAATCCTTAAACCCGGAAAGTTGGGGTGGTGCGGGCGCGGCGCTGGCGAGGGCAGAGGGAGCCGGGGCGGGGCGGGCGATGCCCCGGAGCCGCGGGGGTCCCGCAGGCACGGCTCGCACGGCAATTAAAAATTAATAAAACCCACCCTAAACTGTGTAGGGGGAGCCGCCGGGGAAGCCGTGCCCGCCCTGTCTCCTGTCCGGGCACGGGAGGTGCGTTCCCGGCTGTGAGCTTCATCCCGAGGGGAGCTGGGACGCTCCGGGAAACCCGGGCGGGCACCGGGAGGAAGCAGCGGGGAGCTAAATCCCTGCACGGATTAATTCCCTGCACGAAATACTCCTCTGGCCTTTCCCGGAATTCAGTGCCTTTTTAATTTATTGAGTGATTTTTTTTAAACTTATTTTGTATTCTTTTAATCTCTGTGACCGCTGCCTGTCGGCCGAGTGCCCGCTCTACATTCCCTGTGCGTGTAATATTTGAGGAGCGGCATTCCCTCATCCCTTTTTGTCTTGTCTTGCAGGGAGGGAGCTGCTTCCCGGTAATAGTAGAGGATCCTGACGCTGAATGAGAAGGCACCGGCAGCATCCTCGTTACTGGGAGCCCAGCTCTGCTTAATGTTGGTTTCTTTGTCATCAGGTCTGCTAAAAAAATGACAGAGTATAAACTTGTGGTGGTTGGAGCTGGTGGTGTAGGCAAGAGCGCCTTGACAATACAGCTAATCCAGAATCACTTTGTGGATGAATATGACCCCACAATAGAGGTAAGCATTTCTGTCTCATACTTTTTGTGAGGGGAGATTATCAGTTAGTAATGGTGCTTGTTTGCTTTTGGACACTTACAACAAGGACAGGGCTTTATAGTAAAGAGCTCAGAGATAATGGTCTGCATTGGAGGCAGAATTGCTGTGCTTCTTCATCTGTCTGTGGAACAACAGCTGCAGCAAAAAATTACCAGTTTTGATCAATTAAAAGCACGGTGTTAATTGCCATGTATCCTTGGTGTGTTTAGGATCTCTATGACAAAGTATTTGCACACTCTTTCAAAAACTTGAAAACACTAGATGAAACTCTTCATAGTTTTGTACAACCTCTTAAATGGGACATTTTTCCTTTGATAAGAAGGAAAGTTAGTGAAATGTGTGTGCCAGTCTTTCTCGGCTCCTATTGCTGGGATCAGTTTCACACAGGGAAAAATGTGTCCTAGAATGCTGCAGTGAATTAAGCAAAAATTGGAGCCGGTTTTATTTTTTCTTTGTTTAAACACACCAGTGTGTGTTTCTCTATTTAGAGAAAATGTTATAAGACAGCTTCTGGAATGGTTTCTTTGAAATACATGGCTCAGTACAGCAAAGTTTGGAATTTCATTTAAGCTTTAAAGGTTGTGATGTTTTAAAAGTTTATAATGGGCAGGCAAGCTCTGCCTTTTAAATACAAGAAAAATACCGGTGTTGTCTGAAATCTCCTGTGGATCATTGCATTTAACAACCTCTGACTCTATAAAAGGAGAAATGACACCATAACTTACCCCAGGTTTTTATGTTCCCAGTACTGAAGCTGTACATCTCATGACTTCATTTATATGTTTATCCAGCAAGGCACTTCCAGGCTCACATGAAGGAATCACAAGTGCTTAAATCTGGGCTTAAAATGGAGACTTGGAAGTGTGTAGGTAGTGATTTTCAGGGAGACACAAGCAAGAGGAGCCAGTGCCCTGAGGTGGCACAGATTTAGTGAGAGCCTGAGCCCAAACAGAGATGTGTTGGCTTGAGGTTGTTTCAAGTGCCTATGTGTCTTCTTGTCTGTCTCTTGCATGGCCAAATAACATCTTCCTTGCAGAAGGTTTTGTGACTAGACCTGTGCAGAAAGCTCTGTTCGACTTACACCAGCAGAGCAGCTCT
The DNA here is from genome assembly GCA_013400215.1 of Cisticola juncidis. NCBI lineage: Eukaryota > Metazoa > Chordata > Aves > Passeriformes > Cisticolidae > Cisticola > Cisticola juncidis. The sequence continues at coordinate 41,040 of VXBR01000324.1, read as the reverse complement.
TTCAGTTATTAATATATGAAGTCTTACAGCAACCCCAAATACTTTCAAAAATCACACAAAACTTGCTGAGAGGAGCAAGCCAAATGGCATTTAACCTTTTTTCCTGCAAAAGGACCTTTGGAGGCTGTTGGTCTTTGATGATTGTTCATAATTACCCGAGATTCTCTTAGGTTAGAGGGTGTGTTTAAGCACTGCAAAAAGTGCTGTGCACGTTCCATCATATAAGTTGTCACTGTGTAAAGTTGTTTCTGTGTAAATTCAGGAACACAGAAACTTAAATGCCAATATTCCTAGAGCACTTTGAGGGATTTTGCTGCTCAACCAGCTGAGTGATTTGAAGGCCATTAAATACATTTTTAATGTAAAATAGTAAAATGGAAATACAGTTGCTCATGGAATGAACCTGAAAATTCCAGAACTGTCTTTTATCCACGGAACCATAGACTGGTTTGGGTTGGAGGGGACCTTAAAGATCATCTTGTTCCTGTGGGCAGGGACACCTTCCACTAGACCAGGGTGCTGCAAGCCCTGTCCAACTTGGCCTTGGCCACTTCCAGGGATGAGGCAGCCGCAAATTCAGTGCTGTGGTCCAGAATCCATGTGTTCTTTAAGAATGACACCAAATTAACTGGTTATTAAGCAACCTAATAGGTTTTGCCAGCATTCACAGCTTGTCCATGCAGCAGCATTCATTTCTGCTCCTTTTACAAGTTTTGTCTACTAGATCCTGCTCTTATCTTGTGAATTCTGAGACCTCGAGGACGGAAACTGTATCTTCCTCCTCTTGGTCACTGGCCTTGTGTGTGCTCACGTGTGAGTAAGTAGTAATTCAGTGCCATCAAGGGCAGGCTGTGATTTAGAGTGGGAAACAAAAATAAAAATTGGGTTTAAATGCCCCAGTTCATGCTCGGGCAGAATCCCACTTGGTTGAAAAGAGCTGGTGGTGGTGCTTCCTGTGTAGGTGCAGTTGTGATGCTGATCAGAGAACAATGGCAGTGGAATGGGCTTTAGGCAGCATGAGGAGAAGGGCTAAAATTGCCTTGGCTGGTAGATAGGATAGTTCAGTTGTGTCACTGCTGTTGTTTGCCACTTACTGCTGTTTCTTTCATTGCCATACAGCAGAATACTCTCTTTCCCTGCAGATAATCAAGCTAAATAATTGGGCTGAGATGGAGAAGATAGTTTAGTGTTTGTTGTCCGTGGTATATTTCATAACTGCACAGTTACTGAATAATTCAGTATGAAACTGCACACTTCTAAATTCTCATATTGTGAAAACATGATATGGTGCAGCAGAGGAAAAAACACACTAATTACTTAATCACAGGTGCCTTTACAGTGTTAATTTTGCTGCTGTCTTTTGGTAGAATAAATCTAATGATTCAACAAATAACCTGGTTGGAAAACGTCAAGTTTCAGGGCCTGCTTGAATGTTTTATTACTCAAATCTGAGCACAGCAGATGGCAGGGCAGGGGGAGGACTGAAAATGAGTGTTTGGGTGGCTGCAATTGTTCAGATATCGATGCTTTATGTGTGTTTCACAGTCCGGTGCTTTATTTGAAGGAGATGTCCGAGCAAGGATTTATAGCCAAGTAATTTTAAGTGTTTTATTTTAAATTAAATGGGCAGCAACCATTGTAAATCTGGCCTGAGCAGTTGGGGCAGTGCCCTCTACCGGCCGAGGCTGAGTAAATCCTACTTGTGCTCACTTGGATTTCTTTAATTTTTTAGCATTTTTGCACTTTCAGGACATTTCAGCCCTAAATATGTGTCGTCTTTTAAATGTCACAGAGAAAGAACAGCTCTTGTAGCTGCTTGTCAGAGGTTTTGAAATTGGATTAGCCAAATCCCTCGGCTGGTTTAGGAGTACTGATATTTAAGTCTGTGTTCTTAAATGACCTTTGTGCCCTCGTGAAACAAGCACTAATATTTAGTGATAGCTTAGTCTCAGTAGCTGAGATATTTTAGCATTAAATCTCTGGTATAATGGAGTTTTGTGCAGTGATAATTACTTGCCTAGATGGGATTTATTAAGCACTGGGATTTTTTTTAAGCTAAATTCCATATGTAGTGTAAAGCTGAGATTTCATATCACATTTTCTTATCAGTGCTTGTGAGCAGATGGAATTGTTACTCCTTTAACATAATTCTTGCTTTTTTATGGCTTGCAAAAGGCCAATAAAAGCAGGTGAAGCGATCAATGAAAATTTTAAAAGTTACATACTGTATACTGGGGAAAAACTGAAATTTCATATTTGAAGCTGGATAGGAATCAGGAATTAATGTTCTAGTTTGCATTATTTATAGTTTACTTTTTTTTTACTTAATAATGGCAAATCAGGTTTCAGGTTTGATGTTTTGCAAAGGGGAAGGCAAAAAGGGCCAAAAATCAAAATATTTATTATTTCACTTGTCTGGAAATTGTAAGCTTCAGTTTTCCCTCACACATCTTTCTTTTCCTTCTGCTTCAAGTCTCTTCACTAGGTAGTGACAAAGATTTTTACCCCAGAAGTGGCAAAGCAATTTAGCACTTCAAAATAGTAGTTCTTGTGTCTGTGCTGTGCTTTATGCCTGGTGCATCTTTGCTGCTACTGCTAACATGGTAGGCAATCCTTAAAAGCTATTTTATTTTCTTTTAAAAATTATTTTCTTTGATGAAAATTACTTAAAGCTTTTGTTTAGAGCTCAGTTGAAGGGAATTTCTTTCTCTTTGAAGTCCTTAAGATGGGAAGGAATAGTACAGGCTTTTCAAGAACTGCTTTTCATATTTTTGAACTAGCAGTCAAATTGCAAGAGAAATATGTATGATATAATGATAGAAGTTCTGCCAGTATTGTGGTAAATATATCCTAGGACATGGGGGATCTGCTCTTGAATAGAAGTGTTGGAATGAAGATGCATCCTTAGGTTTGGGGGGAGTTTGTATTTTTTTTTCCCTTTAGGCAGTAAGATAGAATCTTGACTTTATTTTAAAACATGTTGGAGCTTGTGTGTTTTTCGTCTGTATCAATATTTAAACATGGTTTGTAAGTTTCTGAAGTAACTTACCCACTTCTTACCTGAACACTGAATTTGAGCTTCTGTGAAATAAATAATCCCAAAATCATGTTGGAAACAAACTTTTTATCTTTAAGGTAAATAGCAAGTATTGTTTTACCTGATATTGTGAGCCTGGATGACATTTAACAGTAAATGTGAGATTACAGAGTTGGTTTAGTTTAAAATACTGATTTTTTACAATTGTCTCCTGCTTGTTTCTTAGCACGAGCAACAGGAAAGAAGAGTCTTTTGTAAAATTAAGAATGGATAGAAGGTGTCTAAGAGTAAGTGTACTGTGCTCAAAAATGGGTACAAAGGAAGAAAGGTTGCTCTGAATTCACCTTGCAGCTGGCTAGAATTGCAGTTTTAATTCTTTAATTCCCTTCCCAGTAGCTTAGGTTCACTCCTGTATAGTGTCAGAGCAGCAGCAATGTGATGTTAATCTCTGGCTAAGGGAGCTGAAAGGTGATAAGCAGGAGCTTGTGTTCATACCTGTTATTTGTTATAAGAGCAGCTTACTGGGAATAATTCATGGTGCTGGTAGATGACACCTTTTCCAGGCTCATTGCCATGACTTTATTTCAAACACAGAGGTGTTTATAGAAGTTATTTGGCATGTAATGCTCACCTTCTTACTGCTAAAGCTGTGTACTCATAGAGGCCTGGCATGAAAGGGGGATGTAATCAAATCTAGCTCGTGGGACTTTGTACAGATTTTAGCCACTTGAGTCAGTGACCTGAAAGCTTTGATTTGATAGCATTGAAATAATTTGTTCTGACATCTCTGTGAACCAGCCCATCAGGGTTTTAATATGGCTCTGTTACTCTGTCCTGGGTGAAAAGCTTGAATTTCAAATATATCAGCTCAACTTTGATAACTTAATAACAGATACCATTATAGACACCTGCTCAAGCATACAAAACAGATTTCCTGTCCTAAACACTGAAGGTTTTTTATTCTTCCTTTCAAAGATTTTTGGAGTTGTCTTACTTGTGTGTTCTTTCTGGTTTATTATTTTGTACATTCTTGTAGCTTAGAATGAGGGACAAATTGGAGTTGAAAAAACAAAATTAGCAGACTGAGCAAGCTTAAGCACCGTCAAACTTTTTCGGTCACTCTTATTGCTGGTAAATAATTTGATTATCTCCAGATTTACTGATGTCCAAAACCTTACCTGTTTGTGGCTAACCAGAGTGTATTTTTTCCCTAGGATTCCTACAGGAAGCAAGTAGTAATTGATGGAGAAACCTGTCTCTTGGATATTCTTGATACAGCAGGTCAAGAAGAATACAGTGCGATGAGGGACCAGTATATGAGAACAGGGGAAGGCTTCCTGTGTGTGTTTGCCATAAACAATACAAAGTCTTTTGAAGATATTCACCATTATAGGTGTGTATATGGAGATAATCCACCAGCTCTTGTATTAGGTGGGCAGGAGGCTTGTTCTTCCTCTGGATAATACACTGATCTCAATTGAAATAGGGAAAATCTGAAAATTAACAATATTGCAACTTATTTGTGTATCTGTTATTTGGGATTTTGGGTAATCTGAAAATCTGCCTGGCTCATAGATGAAGTGTAAATTATTGTTACTTAGTATTCTGAGTCAAGACTTACCCAAAGATACATTCTGTCCATTCCATTGATAAAATTGTTTGCTAAGATGGAGAAACTGAAGCTGTTGTAATTGTACAGACAATAATATCAATTCCTGGTTTTGTTTGTGGCTGGAGGGGGGAATACCTGGGGAACCTTGTGAGGAGAGTAACCTGTGTGAGTCCTGATGCCTGAGAAGCACCAGAAAACCAAAGAATGACAGTGAAAGCCAACCTGTTACTAAATTCTTTATATTATCTTCTTTTAAATAATGAGTTAAGAATTCCAACTCGCGTTTTCTTTGTCAGCTACGCTAATTTAGGAATAGAAGCAGTATTTGGTGATTACCATAGCAGATCATTTATAATGATTTTACTGTAAGGTACCTTACTGTTACCCTGAATTCTCCTTGGGTATTCTATTAGAAACCAATGCAATTTCCACAAAAGATCACTGAGTTTATCAGCATCAGCCTGAGGTTGGTCCCAAACATGTGTTAATCTAGCCACAGTTAGGTAGTAGTAATAATAATAATAATAATAATAATATATCGCAAATGAGTTTCCTGTGGGTTTAGAAGAGGAAAGGGGAAAAGGCAAGAAAGATGTTGTTGTGAGGGGAAGAGGGAGCATAGAGGTTTTCATGAGGAATTTTTGTTTTTAAGGAGAGTTGCAGATTTGCATAAGAAGACCTTCACAGTTTATTTCAAAGAGTGTTGGGGAGCTGAGGGCTGGAATTTCTTCTGTACATTGACAGACCAGTGGGTGACCTTCCAGGCTTGAAACTGAATGATCAGAGAGAGCTGGAAACAGTGTCTGTATTAATTAAGGAACACACTGTTAGATTATTTGGGAAGGCAAAAGTAATGAAGTTCATGATTTTTATTCAAGATTCTTCACTAGTACAGTTAACATCTTTCAAGAGGCTTTCTAACTAGTGCTTGAAAGGACTCTTAGCAAATTTCTCTCTGTAGAAAGCCAGACCAGTGGTCTTCAAAGTTTTAAACACCCTAAGTGCAGATTTTTTAATGCTGTCTTTAATTAGAGAACAAAATAAAATCACAACCTCCCCCCCCAAAATCAAACCAAAATCAAGACAGCAGACCTAGACTTTTTGGCAGTGTTTTGGCAAATGAATTGAGTATTATGAACATTGAATATGAGAGGTAAGTAGTAAGATTGATACCAGAGCTTGTTAAGCTTATTGTGGTATTAGCTGCTAAAAGTTAAAAAAAAAATTAAAAACAGTGTAATGACATTAACATCCATAGTAGTTTGTAAAATGTCAGGGTTTTGGTTGGTTGATTTTTGTTTAGTAAGATGCTAAACTTGTTGGTGACAGGATTGGTTAATTTATTTTCTAGTGGCTTCCAATAATGCATGTGCAGTAGATTAACACAAAGAATGATGTTCACCTCTGTTAATTTACTGTTTTAACTGTTTTTAAATCTACCATATACATTATTAACACTTGTTAAATGCAATCTTTTCTGCTTCTTTGTTTTTAGGGAACAAATAAAGAGAGTTAAAGACTCAGAAGATGTCCCAATGGTGCTAGTAGGAAACAAATGTGATTTGCCTTCCAGAACAGTAGACACAAAACAAGCTCAGGATTTAGCAAGAAGTTATGGAATTCCTTTCATTGAAACATCAGCAAAGACAAGACAGGTAAAGCTCAAAACTTCCCAGATGCAAAGGCAGAGCTCTCACCTGAATCACCATGTTAATTATTCCAGGCATTGACATTTGCTTGGTCATATCAATGGATGCATTTCTGCAGATTGGAAATCCTTGGGGTGTTTCTTCTTTCTATCAACTTGCTTATAATTGGTAATTGTTTATTCTTGAGTGATTGATTGGCTTCAAGTGGGCAGACTCAGAGTGAGGCCTGGCCTGCTGTTGCTCTCCTTGGTTGGGTGGTTGCAGCATTCTTAACCTTGTGAGAGGTTTTAATAGAATAAAAACACTTCTGCTTAGAGGTGATTTTTTTTTCCCTCAGCAAGAGGATTAAACAGAGAAACAGGTAAGTAGTTTATTCTGGTTTAAGTATTTTCATTAGTAACAAAGGAATTTTTCCTTGAGGCATTGATTCTCTTATTAGGGGGACACGTTTGATACACCTCAACAGTTGACCTTAAGCTATTTCTGAAATTCCTGAATTAGTTGTTTGTGTAAAATGATACTTTTCTTAAAACATGAGAGCTCACTGTTGGTTTATTGTAGCTCACTGGTCCTTTCACTGCCTCTTTTGGGCTGTGTGAGGACACAGGTGACAGAGGGGCACATCTGAGCTTCCAGGAGAAGAGAAACTCTGTGGATAGAGGTGGAACTGGTTCAGTACTTCTGGAAGAAACCAATCTTGAAAAATGCTAATTTTTGGTGGTTTCTCTTTTGAGAGCAAAGATTTTACTGTCAGTACAAATTAGATCAGGCCTGAGTGGTTCCTACTCTGCATAATCAGAAGTGTTATGTGCAGGTTGTGAATCAGGAATTCAGGAGGTAAGAAAGGGCAGAATGCTGCAGTTTGAGTAACTGCTCAGAATTTCTGTAGAGATCCAGCTACATCCCTTAGCAGAATTTCCTCATGGCTTGTAAGGCATTTTTGGATCTGAGAAATTAATATTTTATAGTGATATATATTTGCTCCACCCACCCATGTTTTTTGACAAGTTGAAACCTGGGCTAATTAGTAAAACTTCAGAAAGCAATGCTAACTTCTGGCAACAAAGAAAGTCTCTGTTAGGTAAGATAAAAAAAAACAAAGCACAATGACGAAACTTGAATGACTGAGAATAAATTGGGCCACACAAGTGTGCTGAAGAAGGGGGATACAAGTGGACTGAATAATGACAGTGGCTGTGTTTGGAAGGTGCTGTATTAGTGTCTGCCCTGGAGACAGGAGGGTGAAAAAATAACTCTGAAATTACATTGAAGATTTGAAACAATAGAATTGCTGCACCAACATCTAGGTTGTACTTTGTTCAGTCTGTCTTACACAGCATCAGGGAAAATACTCCTTTTGCATAGCCACTTGTATGAAAAGGGATATTTTAAAATAAAGATGCCCAGTAGACTGTTTAGAACCTGTTAGATTCAAAAAGTTGCCACCACTGGGGATAGCTGCTGAGTATTCCCAGTGCTGTTTAGAGCTTGTTATGCTATGAAATTCCTTCATAGGATGCCATGTAAATAAAATATTTTTGAGAAGAAAAAAGAGAATTGGAGAAAGAACTGGAATTTAGTTGTAGCAAGAGGATCTAAATATTAGTGTATGTGATTGTATATACATGTCTGTGTATGTGCCTATAATGATTTTTCAGTCACAATATCATATATATAAACATATGTACATGCACACCTTCTTCAAAAGTAATTTTAAATTAGGGGAGTCAAACCATTTTGTGAGCTGCATATGGCCCATGGGCTATAGTTCTATTCACTCTTTGTCTAAAAGTCAATATATAAATAAAACCCTGGTCCTCTCTGTCCTCATGGAGAGCTTGCAGGTGTGAGCAGATGCAGCTGGGGGTCTTCTGGAGTCTGTGGGAAGTCTGCCATGAATCTTTCCAAGTAGGAACCTTCTTTTCCATTCCTGTCCTCACCTTCCACCACATGGAAACATCATCACTGATGCCCTGCTCAAAGGCACCATTTTCCTGCCTCTGCCCTTTCCTGTGCCCAGTTCTGCTGGAGCTCAGAGGGAATCAGAAATGTTTCTGTAGGAGGAGACTGGGAAGGTGGAAATGGGAGGGAGTTGACAGAATAGACTTTTTTGATTGCCAAGACACTTTTTTAAAAGGATGTTATTGCATGCTCATGCAGGATGATGTCTCAGGACATCAGGATGATGTCTCTTAAAAACTAAATTTTTAAGATTTTCAAAAATTCATAGGCAAAGACAGAAAAAAGAAGAATATTGAAATGAAGCATAGAAATAAGTTGTACTAGAAGTTAGTGTGTTTAGGTTCTGACAGAGAATAAATATGTGAACTTCAACTCACAGGAAGATTGTGTTTTAAGCCACATCCCTCTGTGAATTTTAAAACACAGCATTGAATTCATCAGTGAAACCTTGCCTTAGTGAGCCCTACAACTTGGGTATAAGGCTCCAGGTTATTAATATTATCAATTAGACCACTGACTGAAATCAGTATAACGTAATCTGTGAAAAATAGTGATAGTCCTGTTTGTGAATGTAAGCAAGTGGCAGTACTGGTGGTTTTGTAAGGGCATGAGCATTTACTCATCCTTTCACAATCCTTATGGAGAAGGGGATGAATAGCTTAGGTTTATTTTGATTGCTGATTTTGCTTTTCTCTGTTTGACATAAGCTTTATATTCCCTGTCTACATGAGCATGTAGCTCCCAGTATTATCAATAATATCAGTAAGGGACAAACTTAATTTATCCCCACCAAAGCTGCACCCACCATTCTTCATCCCTTACCTGAGAGTTACACAGGGTAAAGCTGTAAGGCCAAACCCCAGTGTGGGTTGACTGTAGGGACTTGTTTCCCTTGGAACATTTCTGCTCTCCTGCTGGAATTGGATTCACAGGAAAAGCAGATGAATGAGCATTATTGCAAGCATAGTAAAGGGTTTCCCAGAGTCTGAGGTCTCATTATTTAGAATATACGCTTAAACACACTTTTGTCATGTGTAATGAAGAAGTTGACCCAAATCATGAGGATGCTGTTAAGAAAGCATTTTAGTTATTTCAGCTGTCTGATGTACACTGGGTTAGGCCCCAGCCTTGTGATCAGACTGAGCTGAGAACCTGTGCCTGGTCTGGTGAAGTAACTGAGGCAGTATTTGCAGAAATTCATTCCTACATCTTAAAGTTAAAATTCATGGCTAACTGATAACTTAGTCTGCTTGAACCATCTTTTAGGGGTTTGTCATATCTGTTTCATGATACTGTATCACTCCAAGTAATTTTTGATCCCGTTCTTGTGTACAGGCTTCATCTTAAAGCTTTATTTTCAGTGAGTTTTAACTTGGTCAGTCTTTTTACATTGGGGGTGAATTTTTTCATGTCACTTGTCTGTTGCAAGGTAGAACTTTTCTGGAAAAGCCCAGTCCTCCCCCAGGGACAAAGGGAAGAAAGTTTCAGTTGCTTTTCAGAGATCAGCTGTGATCAAGTGTTTAAGGATGGGCACAGAACAATTTTGAGTTGTCAGGATTAACTTTCATTAGGTTTCTTTAAGCAGTACAGAAGTGAAACTTGTGAAAATTCCTGTTTGGCATACTTTGGTCTGTGTTTGAAACAGCCTTTCCTTGCACATGGTCATATTTTGAATCGAGACTTTGGCTGTCAGGCAGGAGGTAAAAGCACCTCAAAAACATCGTCTCAAGGACCTGGGTTCCTCTGGCTCTTTAGATTTTGATTTTTTTAATAACTGCCAAAGAGTATTTTTGCTTCTAGCTCTGACAGTCAAAAGAACTGCTTAGTCCTATTTTTTATATATGGTCACTGCTTATTGAAGGAAAAAAATCCTAGAGAGTCTCAAATTGGTTTTAAAATTACTTAAGTTTGTAGGATTGGCATCTGATTCTTTAAAATGTCACCTTGTACTAATGATATAAGCAAATATGTGTCTGTACAGATTATCTTTCAGAATAATCACTTTCAGCAGGGCTCATAAGTCTATTCTTGGTGGTGGCAGTAATAGGAATTTCTTTTCTCACTCTGTGTCTCTCCATCTCTCTGCATTGCTAAAACAAATTACAGTGCCTACTGGTGATGGGAAAATTGGCAATAAATGTTGACTCAACAATTGTTACCTAATTTTTCATGTGAAAGCTCCATAATCAAATTACATCTTTCTCCTGCAAACCAGTAGATTTGCAAAAATGTTGATTCTTGTACAGCCTGTGCTTTGGCACATAGCAGCTGATCAATGATTGCTGTTTCCACTTCAGAAAAAAACTTCCATTTCCTCCAGAAAAACATGGAAGTATGAGCTTTACTTGGATTTTGCCTGTTTTAGTGGCTTTCTTTACATTTTGCAACCTGTCAGACCTGCAGTGTAAGACTTTACATACTTCATTACATCCTAAGATGTCACATTATGTAGATACAGGGAAATGCAATCCAAGAAATAGATCTAATTCATTTAGTCTTCAAATTGAAGAGGCTGTAGTTCAGAAGAACCCTCAGATAAGCAGCAGTGTATTAAAAATAAATGTTCAGTGTGATAACCTGTGGCACAGGTCATGCAGAATGACCCAGTAATTGTGGCAGTAAATGCTGGCTGGCTTTACTCAGTGCATAATACAAAGATGAACGAAGAGAGAATTTATGGAAAATCTGCCAAATAAATGCCCAGACTGTCCATTGGTAGTAATAAAGCTTTGGGGCTTAAGTGGTTGTGCTGCTTACTGTAATCATCAGGTTTATTTTCAAATGATGAGTTTGTATTAAATTAACAGCGCTGTTGATCCGATTGGGGAAACAAGTGCTGAGATTGATAGGCAGAGGAGGGATTTGCTCTGCCCTTCAAAAGCTGCAGTGGAACATTTCTCATCTTGTTCTAATAAGAACATCCTCACAGATTGATCTAAATCCTTAAATTTATGGACAGGTACACTAATTTTGAAGCATTATAACTTCGAGCTGGTGCTGTATCTCTTTATATTGTATTTGATTGAACAAATCAAATGAAGACTGAGTCTTCAGTCTCCATACATTTTTTTTTAATGCTTGTGGTGTCATATCCAAGTGGCCTAAATGCACAGCTGCAGGAAAGTAAGGTGTGAGACCAGAGAAGTAAAATGTAGCTCTGTGTCATCCCTGGAACACGTGAGTGGCATTTCTGCAGCAGATTCAAATCTGAGCAGCAGAACTTCATAGATTGTTTGCATTTAGTTGTTGTTATGAGACCCTCATGGTTGCTGAGTTTGGCCCAGAGGAACAGATCAGGTGTGTCTTGTTGATATAACAAAGCTCTTAAAGATTATATTAATGAACATTTTTTGCCATGGTTCAGATACCACTTTTCCTAAATTTAATAGCACAGCACTTGCTTTGTAAAATTAGTAGCTTTAAAAACAACACTGCCCCAAATTTTGTATTCTTAGAGAATTTTATTTCTTTATAATTTTAGGAAATCACCTGGAGGGACTTTTTTAATACTTTGTTTGCTTGATCCATGGGTTTTTGCAGAGTTCCCTTTCTCTACCTAAAGAACAGAATATAAAGAAGCTTGCTTTTATTTGCCCAAACAGTAACTTGTTCTCACTTTGGCTCAAAACTGCAAGTGGGTGGTTTAACCGTGTGTGTTCATAAGTACCCCCTAGTTGACAATTTAATAAGGTTTTGTGCCTGCTGCATACATCCATGCCCACAGAAATGTGGAAATAGATTCACAAACACAAGCAGTATCATTTTCAGCAACAGAAGAAAAGAAGTCTTACTCTTTTTTAGGCCCAGTGTTACATACACAGAAGAAAAGCAGGGCTTGAAGCACAGATATTCACATTAATTGGTAATCAATAAATGTTGAATTAAGTATTTTCAAGCTGCAAATGAACAAGCCCAGCATTTGAAATACAACAAAGGAAGCTCCATATACTTCTCTGAAGTAAAGCTCATAATTTCAGTGGTTTTGCTGGGGTTTTTTCCCCTTCCATGGGTGTCCCAGTTTGTCTCAATCATTAACAAAGCGATTTTAAGGAGTTGTGTTTCACAATGCAGAGAGTGGAGGATGCTTTTTATACATTGGTGCGAGAGATCCGACAGTACAGAGTGAAAAAAATCAGCAAAGAAGAAAAGACTCCAGGGTGCGTGAAAATTAAAAAATGCCTTGTAATGTAACAGGGTAAGTCTGTAATGTATCAGGGTAAGTGTTGCAAATCACTTGCCAAATAAAACTGATTGAGGGTGTCTTGCCAATCAGACTTTTTGTGGCTAATCAATTACATAATTTCAGTTATAAAACCAATCACATTTCAGTGTCCTGAATATGGATTTGCTTTGTTTTGTGGGGTTTTGATAAATGGATTAACAAGAAGTCTTTACTGCATATTGAATTCTCCAGCTGGGAAACGGAGGCAGAGTTCTGAGTGGGAAGAAGTTAGGAGGAAGGAGTTTTATTAGGAATATATTGCAGATGCTGTTGAAGTGAATATTGGTTGAAGCTTCAAGCTGATGAGCTGAGGGGAGAAGAGTACAACACTTGCAAGTCCTCCTCAGATTCAGAAATAGGAGCTTCCTAATCCAGCAAAACAGTTTTTGGCTGGTGTACAGGATTTTTTAATTCTGAGGCCCTTCTTTATGCCATGTTATTTTTTCTTTGTTCTTCCCTAGCTTAAAAAATTTACCCTTACCATTTCCAGGAGATTGTTTGTCAACTCTAATGCCATGAGTGATCCAGATTTGGACAAAATAAGGTTTCACCTTTTTTGACAGCCTTTACAAGAGGTGGGGGTTAAGCAACAGTGAAGGAACACTGGAGGACTAAGCCAAAACCAAGAAGAAAGCACCAAGAAAACCCCATTACCCAAATTCTCACAAAATCTTGTTTTTTAATTTATATATTCCCCTGTAAGAAAAAAGAGAGGAGGTAAATACAGAGGAAACTGGTATGGAAGAAGTGCTTGTCTTAAATCACTTCCAGTGCTTTTTGAACAAACCATTGGAGCAGCTCCTTGCAGATATTCCTGTTGCATTAATTCATTATCTCTTTTCGCACCAGTGCAGAGAGTCAGTCCTTACTCCTTATATACTTGTCCAAGTGGAGGATGACCTGGGATTTCCCATTGTGTAAAAGAAAAACTGTTCATTTTTTAAGGTGTGTGTTTGTACTTCAAAATATGTAGCAGAGAAGTAGTAGAATTTGGCTTGTATCCTCCATAGACTGTCACAGTGTGGGAATATTCTCCTCAGTGAGGGAATTTTGTTTCTCTCTCTGGGGAAGAAATTCTGATTCATATCAGTTTTTACTAGATCTGCTCAGGCTTGTTAATCTCAGCTTTTAAGTGATGAATGACTGCTGTAATTATTTAATTTTCTTTTTTCCTAAAGAAAATGATGGGAGTCCACTTTCCTGGAGATGCTTAGGAAATGACTGGATGTGACACTATGAGGTAGTTGAAAAGGTGCTGATCTGTCAGAGGTTGGACTTGATGCTCTTGGAGATCTTTTCCAACCTTAATTATATGATTCAATTATTTTGTGATACTCTTTGCATCACAGGTTTCCTTTGCAGGAAACTGGAAACTTCAGTCACAACTTTAGTCCCTAGTCTTGCATCCAAATATTACTAAATTTGATGTTATCAAAAACACCTTGTTTTATCCTTCTCTGACTATCAAAAAACAACAAAGAGAAGCTGGGCAAAGATGATTTTTGAGGAGAGCAATAGAAATTAAGTTGCTCAAGCAACTGTAGCCTTCTGGAAACCAACTTGGCAATTACTTGGTGTGTTACTGATGGAATCATATCAGAAAGTAATTTTTTTTTTTTTACTTGAAAGACAGGGACTTGAAAGATCCTGAGTCCTGTCTGCTTTCCCTTCCTGTTCGGAGAATGAGAATAGGATGGTGGGAATTGTGGTTTTCAGTGGAAAGATTTTAGCAGATTTGCAGAGGGATTTTTGTAAGGTTCTTATTTATGTCTCAGTAAACACATGCTTTCTTTCTACCAGCTCCCTACTTTCTTTCTGGTGATGTCCAAGAGAAGTGTGTTTGGGGGGGGAGGGGGGTTGCACCTTT
>VXBR01000324.1:0-26599 GCA_013400215.1 Cisticola juncidis | reverse complement strand
TTTTTCCCTGCACCCTGTTTAGAAAATAGTCTTGGATCTAAGGCTCTAGAACTTCAGAAGTCTGCTTAGGGAAGGAATCATTGGCCTTTATTCCCAAGTGAATTCTACATAGTATTGATTGGCATTTTCAGCAGCTTTGTATTTAGGGAGTTCAGTTGGAGGAAGAATATTCCAAAATCATTGTGGCACGGCTGTAGTTCAGTAGTTGTTTGAGTGGAATCAGAAGTCTGATATTTAAACCAGCCTGGCTTGTATTACTTTACAGTCAGTAATAAAATGTATTTTTTAATTTAATAGTGTAGTACCTGGCTAAGGAGAGCAGTACCTGATAGTCTGAGCCTTACAGGTGGGATTTTAGACTTCTGAAATAGTCATTGTAACACAGATTGCAATCATAGTATTCTGTGAATAATCAAGTTGGATGGTTCAGAGTGTTTTTCTCCCTCTTGGAATACTGTTTATCTTCTTGCTGCCTGTGGGATGCCTTCTTAAGTTATTAGTCTTCCACAAGGAAACTGAAAACTTTGACTACCCAGACTGCCAGGAACTGCTGATGCTTTCCAAGAGTTTCATTCCTTTGGCTGTTACACAGTAAAACAGAAAGGACAGAACATCTTTTGCTCAGCAGGGAGAAATCACCAAAACTCCATTTGAAATCCTCAAAAGAACTCTTTTTGTGCAAGCATCAGATTTTTTAAATAAGAAGCATGCTATGAGCAGACATCTAGGTAATGTAATCTGGGTCCAGATGGGTTAATAGGGGAAAGTTTGAATTAGAAAAATTCTAGATTGGAATTTAAAAATGCCCATGTTCTTGATTGAACTGCAATTTAATGGTTTCTTTCTGTACTACAGAGATATACAGATAACTTCTATTCCTTGTGACTGATACATGTGTTTATATATTCATGCATTATGTATTAAAAAAAAAGTAAGAAAGAATTCCTACAATTTAGAACTTTTTTAGGGGGGTTTTTTGGTGCTGAGATTTTAAAGAATTCCAAATTCTGTTCCAAATTCCAAATCTAATGTCTGTTACTGCCAGCCAGGTTTGTTGCCAAGTTTCGTGCATGTTTGTGGTCATAAAGCCACAGCTCCAGCCTTCTCTGCAGCCATGGGACCATGTGGAGCTCCAAAAGTTTGTAGCCAGGAGCAGGCTGTTCCTGTGGGATCAGTTCTGCTGTTTCTGTTCTCTCTGCCCTTTGGAAGAAGAAGGGCCTGGAGCAAGGCTTGTCAGTGCACCTTTAGTGAGGCTCTGGGGTTTAGTTCTGAGCTTGAGCGGGGAATTGGGAGTTTCTAATCTGAGCCTGGATTTAAAGCTCTCATTCAGTGCATCTTAACTTCCCAAAGGCTGGCACACAATATGTGCATTGTCAGAAGGATGAAGGTCAGCTGCCTGCAGTCCCTTCCCACTGAAAGAGCTGACTGGAAAGGTTGGCAGCCTTTGGTCTCACAGTACTGATGCCTTCGGGGACCTTCTGGAGACAGAGTATCCACTGCTTACATTTAAAATGTAATGGGCAGGCTGAAAAGTGAAAGGCTTCCCTTTACTCTGTGTTCTCCACTTCTAACTCAAATGGTCTGAGCATAGTTTTCTATGTCATGTTTTATTAATGACCTGAATTGAAGATGAATTGTGGCAGGACCAAACATAATCAATAATTAGTGAGGCTTGGTCTACAAAGGTGTAAATGCAAGGATGAAAGCCAGGTCAGTTCTGTAACCTGGTCTAGTGAGAAGTGTCCCTGCCCACAGCAGGGGCTTGGAATGAGATGATCTTTAGGATCCCTTCCAACCCAAACCATTCTATGATTCTGTGTTGTAACATGTGCTGTATTTAAAAGGTGCTCATCTTACTAGGTAGAAAAAAAATTCCAACCCTGATTGGGAAGTCATGTGTTTAAAGGTTCATGATAGTATCTGAGTATTACTTTGTACAAGTTATTTTCTCTGCATTTATTTTAAAATAGGTTTAATGAGGGAGGATTTCTTGTTTGAAGACTTAATTTGCAGGTTTTAGGTGTGTCTCATTTGAAGGCACCAACTGAAAGCCAATTCTGAAAGGTGGTTCTGTAAGGCAGTGTGAACAGTCTTGAGCAGAGATTGTTCTTAAATGATTCTTGTGTTTTAAGAATGAAACTGTTGTTTTGTCTATTGTGATTGATTCTTAGTGCTGTCCTCTTCCTTCTTAATAGTTAGACCTGCAGTGGAATCATGAACTGTTGCTACTTCCATAGCATTTTCCTACTTGAACATTGCTAAATATTCTCTTTGTGCATTAATGCTGAAGCTGTAAGCAAAATACACTAGTTCTCTCTAAAGTAATACCAAGTATTTTTAATTTTCCAAAAACTAATGAGTGACACAAACCTTTTGCAGGAATAAGGCCATTCTCCCACTAGGCAGGCTGCATCAATTTTATATTGGTCAATAATGCATCAAAATGTAGAATAAGTTGTTTGCAAGATCTTGTAATATGCAAAAGTGTGCTATTAATATTGGGAGGTACACTGCCAAGGACTTTGAACATCAGCTGTGCGTAAATGTTTTATGAACTTGAAGATTTTAAATAAATTTAGGTTATACTGAGTACTGATTTTTAAGTGAAGCTATTTCACACTTCCCTGTTGTTTGGACTTTTTATATTAAGTTTCATCACCACTTGGAGTTTGGGTGAAACAGTAATGAATTAGGTGATTTTTGGCTTTTTGTTTTTTCAGAGTTCACTTTGAGTTCTTTACTGAAGTAGGCATTGAGGAGGAAATTCAAAGTGTTAATTTTTTTTTGGCAGTTTGAGGGCAACCTTGTGAGGCTGAATTTCTAGACCCAGTTCTATAGTGATGCATTTGGCTGCTGTGATACAGGGTTTTTTATCCTTTGGATATCCAAAAGATAAAAGGAGTAAGGCAGGAAAGAATCAAGAACATTTTTATCTTAAAGATTTTATAACTATATTCAAATTATTAAATGTAAAGGCAGACTGACAACATGAGTACTTTAGTGGGATTTGAAGCAACATGAGAGCAAGACCATAAATTATTTCCCATATCTAAGTTGTAACAAAGTACATTGTGCAACATCCTGCTTCATAGTGGTCCATGGCAGGCTTTTGGATATGCTGGGCTCTTTAGATCAGAGTTAATTTTGGTCATGTGTAATTATGTCTGAGAGTAATGAGAAACTACTTAGTGAGAACTAACGTTAGCTTTTGTGTCTGTAGCTTAGGTCTTGGAGCCATGGAGATTTTAAGTGTCTATCCAGCACCAGAAATAATGTGTTTCATGTGTCCTTAACCTTAGAAGTTGAACAGAATGATTTATCAAATAACTTATCATTGGGACATGGGATTGATTTCATTGATTTGCATGTCTAAAGATTTATAAAACTGTGGTGTGATTATTATACCAATGTGCCTGAGAAATGATCAGAATATGTGGATTAAGCATAACTATATCTTTGTTACTGAATTATTGGTAAAAATATGATAATTCATATTCCAGAGCTGTACATAGATTATTAACCATTAGTAAAGATAGTTAATGCCTCACAACTTCCCCATGAGGGTGCTGAGGCCCTGGCACAGGTTGCCCAGAGAAGCTGTGGCTGCTCCATCCCTGGCAGTGTCCAAGGCCAGGCTGGATGGGATTGGGAGCAAGCTGGGATAGTGACAGGTGTTGGGGTTGGAACTGGAAGATCTTTAAGGTCCCTTCCAACCCAGGCCATTCTATGATTCCATGATAATATAGACTTACAACCTACCTGTGAGGTGTTACTATAAAAACACGTTCTGTATATGACACTTTGCTAGCTTGAGGTGGGGCAAGGTGTGCTCTTGGAGATGGAGACTTCATTACCTCCCTTCCCACATCAGCCATGGAATTTCACCTGTGGGGCACCTGTGAGTCACCTGCAGGGTCCCCTAAGCCCAGTTTAGGAGCAGCTGGTCCCTTCCAACCCAGGTGTCAACTTTTACTGGCACCAAAGCAACTCCCTCAGGTGTCAGTGCTGCTCAGAATTCCAGAGAGGAGCAGGATTAGTCCTCCAGCCAGGATTCATTGTTCAAAGGATGGAAGGTAGGCAGCAAAATGTGCTGATGGAACGCCCCTCACGTGGACAGGGAGGGACACAGGCTGTACCTCAGCAGGCCTGTGACTCTGAACCTGATCTTAATTTCTGTCTGTATCTTTTCAGGGTGTTGATGATGCCTTCTACACATTAGTTCGAGAAATCAGAAAACACAAAGAGAAGATGAGCAAAGATGGTAAAAAGAAGAAAAAGAAGACAAAGACAAAGTGTATAATTATGTAAATACAATTTATCCTTATTCTTAAAGAAGTACTGAAGTAATTTTGTACATTACACTAAATTATTAGCATTTGTTTTAGCATTACTTTACTTTCTGCTTCATGATCCTGTTAGCTTTACCTGAATGCTTGTTTTAAATGACAGTGGAAACTTCATTCCTCTTAAAGTGCCAGTATTCTTTGACTGTTGGTTCTTGAACAGCAATGCCTGTGAAAAAAAGAAACAAAAAACCAAACAAAAAACAACAAAAACCCAAAACGAACAAAAAAATACCCACAAAAAGCCTGAGAACTGTCTTGGGACTCTTTGGTGCATGCACAGTTGCTAACTTCCTATTTTTCTTACTGATTGTGAACTTCTGTTCTGTGTGCAAAGCAAACAAGTGATGCTCTACACATTTTAATATCCCCTCTAAATTTTTGGGTTTATAAATTTGGTTGGGAAAAAGGACTAGTTAGCAAAAGAAGCTTTCATTTCAGCATTCCCTTTATTTTAGACTGATTGCAATAGAGAGAGACCAGAAGCCTTTATATAGTCTTCCTGTAGATTTTGCTTCTAGGCATCTAGTCTTGTAGCATTTCAGATCAACTTTAATGAATGTAAAAAGAAAACTTTCAAAAAAAATTCACTGCAATTTGTCACAGTCACTCCTTAAATACTCTATTTTTTCTATAAAAAAATAAAAAAAAGAAAAAAATTAAAAAAGACAACAATGCACACCTGGCAATGGAAAAAGTAAAAGTTCTAATTAGGTTGATTTACTATTGTTAATGCATTGCTTTAAGTGCTTCACTGACTTTTTGTGTCTGAAGAGCAAGGTAAAATTCCCCTGTGTCAAAGCTTTGAGTAGCTTTGTTCAGTAGGGTCAGGATTTCACCCTGAGTGTCCCTAGGAAATACTAGAATGCCTTAACAGAGAAGTTGATTCAAATTCTTAGGTTAATTCCATAATTTACCATAAGAATTAAATCAGAATCAATCCTAAATTACATAGTGGAGTAAAACCATTCTTTTTTTTTTCCCCAAGAGTGGCATTAAATATTTCCTGATGCCCATTTTGTGCAAAATAGGAGAGAAATTATAAATTCTAGCAACACCAGATGAGTGAATGAAAGAGTTGAATTTAGCTGCTTCTTGCAAATAATTTGGAAATCGACTATGCCATGGAAATGGTGTGGAATTTGCACAATCTGTCAGCATAGAACATGATTTCCAGAGTCAGTGTTGTTTGTGTGATGTCTGTGAAGTTCTGATTCAATGGTTGGTGAGTGGCATTCCAGTGTCTAGACTGTCATGAAGCTACACCAAGAGTTTAATGTTGTGTTTCTCTGTGATTAAGTTCTCTTGTGATTTTTGTTCTTCTCTCCCCCACTTTTTTTTTCTGAATGGAATTAATGCAGGATTTTTGCAGGAGCTTTCACTCTTTGGTACTGCAGTAGCCTAGTTATCCACTGAAGTATGAGCCAGTAGTTCCAGTGTTTCCTGTTCCTGGTGTCTCCCTGTAAATGTGGAGTTGTTTCAGGAGAGCTTTGGTCCCTGAAGGTGCCCTTCTTCACAGGAGCTAACTCAGCTTGCAGAGTGACACTGGAAGGTGTGACTCTGGTGTACCCAAAAAATAAAACGCAAGACGTTGAAGTAGGATAGTTCAGGACACTGGAAAATTTGGAACAGGGAATAGCAGCATTGTCCTAACCTAAGGTATTCCATGGAAATTTTACACAGGTATGTAAAAAGTGCACTGTGTAACTTGGACCATTTCCGTGAGAAGTATTATTTTGCTTCTTCAAAAAAAAAATCCCAGAGTGATTGTTGTAGGTGGGGACCTGCAAAGCTGGCAGGGAACACAGAGTGTCTGGATTGCTCCATATTATTTAATTTCATTGTGTCTGGGAGAAATCAGGCCTTTCCCTGCCTGTGCCCCCATTCCCACCCTTCACCAAAATCCAGACCCCTCCACTCCTCTCAGCTTCAATATGAAATGTAGGTTATGAAATATTCCGAAAAACAGGAGAACCTAACTTTATACTGTAAGGACCAATAAGGAGTAAGAACAGATTCTTAATGTCACAAAATATTTCAGAGCTTCCAAGGTTAAAATGTGTTGGAGACAGTTATTTGCACATTTTATACACTCCTGATAATACATGAAGAATGTAGCAAAAGTGGGTTGTAAGCCTGGAGCAAATGGAAGTAATCTTAAGGTTACTTTTATTTTGGTAACTGAGTCACACTGCATGTCAGATTAGGGCTGGTCTAAAGTTCTGATGTTAATTTAACTAAAAGCTGTTGGGAGAATTTGTAGCTGAAATGTCTTATCCATCAAAAGTGGATTTCTATAGCTCTACTATAAAGCTATATATGAACCAATGTTGGGGGTTTTCAGCAAAAGTGAGCTGTAGCTGCCAGTCAAATTAAATTAGTACAAAATCCATTTAGATTGGCCCTTATTTACTTGAAAAAAACCCAGCCCAACCCCATCCTTGCCACTGTTGCGCAGTTTTGTCTTCCTGTCTGTTGAGATTTGGTGAAGCACGTTGGACTGCAGCTTGCACAAGTTGCTGTCATCACTGCCCTGCCCTGTTCGAGATGCTTCCACAGAACATCCCTGGGTGCTGTGTCCTGAGAGCAGCTCCTGAGCGAGCCTGGGAGTCACTGCCCGTGTCACCAAGTCCAACTGCCATGTGTCAGGGAGTAACACCTTCTTACAGTAGCTTTATGTAACTCTGCCAAATACCTGCATCCTTGGCTCGCCCCAAAAGTAATTACTCTGACCAGTTTGGGTGCCCTGAAATTTCTTGCTACTTTTTTGCTGTGTGGACTTTGTTACAGTAATAGGATAATTGGTAAATACTGACACACACAATCTTCTGCTCTTGTCTAGACTATGAAGCAATACAATTATTACCTTCAAAGACCATCAAACTGTAAAACAAATCATTGTGTCTCAAGTTTACATAAAGCTACATAGATGGTAAATCTTTCCTAACATTTCTTTATTCCACTGTCTTGTGTTTTCATGTTGAAAATACTTCTGCTTTTTCCTCTTGAGTGCCAACTTCTTACTAGAATGACTTCTTAATGTAATATGTTTACCTGGAATGTATTTTAACTATTTTTGTATAGTGTAAACGGAAACATGCACATTTTGTACATTGTGCTTTATTTGATGTGGAACATATGCAGTGTGATCCAGTTTTTCCATAATTTGGTTGTGTGACCTAGGAATGTTGGTCATGCCAGACATTAAGTTAAAAAAAAGGAAAAAAAAAAAGACCACTGTTTGTTTTAAAATTTTTAATGTTTTTAGGAGTATGTGCTGTGAGGTGATCTGGAATTTGTCATTTTTTTGTCAAACTGTACTGCTCCTATTTATTGTAATGTAATAAAAAATAGTTATTGTGAGTGTCTGTCCTAGTTTTTTTCCTCCTTTTCCTGAAGAATTTCGGGTAACAGAGCATCCCATGAATTCCACGTGCTTGGCAGTTGTTCTCCATTCTTCCTTGTACTTTTGCTGGTGCTGCCTGTTCAAGAGCTGCTATTCCTTCCCCTCCTGGTGTCCCTGTCTCTGAGAGGGGCAGCTGCTCAGAGCAGGTGCAAGTGCAGAGGAGCTCAGGTGATGCAGAAAGAGTTTTTCACATCAGTGTGATGGCAGAAAATGGAGCATGTGCAATCATCACAAGGTACTGTATTCTGCCATCACTTTTTAAATTCTGTCCTAGAACTCTGTGAGGATGGTGCTGCATCCCCTCTCTCTCCCCCTCAGGCCAGCTGTGATCTCAGAAATGCTCATTCAGCACCTGGGCTGAGACCTTCTGGAGCTCTTCAGGAACAGTTCCCAGGAATTGGGGCTGTCTGAAGAGCTCCTGCTTTGTAACCAGCAGCCTTGGAATCTTACTTTGCCTGCCTGAAGAACACCACCAGTGGAACAGCATTTTCGCTTTTGAACTTTCAAAGGAAGTTACCGACCTGGATTGTGGTCAGGATGGAAAATTTCTCTGACTAAACCCACCTCTCTTGTTGACCCTATAAAGAGTGGGCCTGAGTGAGGCCCTTGGTGCTCTTCTGGAGTACAGTGGGCAGTGACCAGAATCTCCCTCTCTCTGTGGCCCCTCAGAGCCAGTGAACTCTTGTTTGCTGTATTTGGAGGAGCAGCAGTGACAACAGAGCATGGAATGTTGCTCCCTTTCCTTGAGGCTCAACCCTTCAGCTACTGACAAGATGTAAAGGAGGTATCCAAGGTAAGTGCTTCAGTGAATTCCAGGGGAATTTTATACCTTGTACATACTCCTTCAGGACTGTTTGTGAGTGTGGATATGCTGTACAAAATGTACAATGGGTCGTGTTCTCAGAGATTCTAAGTACTGTAGATTTGCAAGTAACTCAGGCCTATGAGTGAGTTGCTGTTGTGCTTATAAGAAATTCTGTATGAATCTGCAGTTAAATTGTGTTAAACTATGGACTAAGTGCTGTTAAGTTTAAGTGCTGTCAAAACTTCAGGCATAAACCACTGGTCAGATCTGGCACTCAGTTTTGGAAGGGGGTCGACTCTGAACTTTGTGATTCAACAGAAGCACCTCCGTTATTTCTTTCATCCATACCTTTTTCCATCCACACCCTTTTTGCATCCCCAGTATCCTCAGAGATACGTTTTGTTTGATTTTGGTTTTAGATTGATTGATTGTAGATTTTAGTTTGCTTTTTCTCTCTGTGCTTTAACCACTTAGTAAATGGTGGAGTGAACCGTGTTGAATGGACTTTGTCACACTTCCACTTTTATATTAAACATGGTTTTGCTGATGCCTTTGCTAGCAATTCTTTGAGTGACCTTAAAACACTCCTTAGTGCCAGTGTGAAGACTTGCTACTGCCAACAGCTCTACTGCAGTCATTCCTTACCTGTATTTTAAGGATTATTTCTCCAGTGTCATTTAGTTGGTGGAAACACCCAACCAACCCAACAGAGTATCAGCTCTGACACAAGTGTGCGTTGAACCAAGGCCTACAGAGACAGCCTGGAGCAAAGAGCCATGGCCAAACTTCTCTTCCAGGGGCAAAGATCGAGTTTTCTATTCCTGCTGCAGCAGTTACACAACAGCAGAACTCGGCAGTAGCAGGAATTGTCTTCAGGGCCCAAGTGCTTAAAGCACTATTGTTCAAACACCCCCTTTCCTGACCCAGCAGTGTCTCCCTGACACAGCAAGGTGGTGCCTCTGCAAGCTGAGCAGATGAGGTTAAAAAATCACTTTCACAGAATCACAGAATAGTTGGAGCTGGAAGTTGGCTCTGGAGACTTTGGTTTAATCCAACCCCTCTGCCCAGGCAAGGTCACCTGGAGTAGGTGACACAGGAACAAGTCCAGGGAGGTTTGGGATGTCCACCTAGAGTGAGACTCCAGACCTTCCCTGGGCAGCTGTCCCAGGGCTCTGCCACCCTCAGTGTACAGAAATTCTTCCTCATGCTGAGGTGGAACTTCTTGAATTTATTAGTTTATGGCCATTGCTCCTTGTCCTGTTGCTCAGCACTACTGAAAAGAGCCTGGCACCATCCTCTTGGCACCCACCCTTGAGATACTTATATGCATTGATAAGATCCTCTCAGTCTTCTCTTCTCTGGACTAAACAGGCCCAGCTCTTGCAGTCCCTCCTCACAAGAGATGCTCCAGACCCCTCATGTGTATGGACCCTGCTTGATCCTCTCCAGTAGCTACTTGTCCTTCCTGAACTGTGGAGACCAGAACTGAACACAGCACTCCCTCTCCAGGGCTGGGAACTTCACTTTTGAGAGGATGCTCATTTCCAGGGGAAACAGATCATTATGTGGAGGATTTTTATCATCAGATTCATCTTTCAGGTAACAAGCACAGCACCTTGAACTGACACCCAAACACACAGCTGTGGGGTAAGAGGAGTTTCTGTCCAACACATGCATTGAAGTGAAACAGAACAGGGCTGTGCAACCACTCCTTCCTGCAAAACCATTTCATACCTGAAGTTTTAGTCTGAGCAAGTCAAAAGCAGCAGAGGAAAACTTATTACCCCTTAACCTGCACACCCCAAACCCTTCAAGTGACTCCTGGCAGGAAAGCAGCTCCCTGATTTGTGCTCTAGAGGGGCTGGAAGGATTTACATTTCACTTGTTGTGCAGTCAGAGCTCTTTTATTGTTACCCAGTCGGAGCTCTTTCGCTGTTACCTTTGCTGGGTGTGTGTGGCTACAGGCACAGTCAGGGCTTGTCGTCGCTGTAGTAGCGCTGCTTCATGGCTCGGTATTTCCTCAGGAAGTACAAAGCCTCCAGCTCCTTCACAACAAATTCTCCCCGGGCAATCAGTTGCTTGATTTTTTCAGGGTCTGTCTCATCTTTGTTTTTTAGAAAAGCGGCTT
Source organism: Cisticola juncidis (assembly GCA_013400215.1). Lineage (NCBI taxonomy): Eukaryota > Metazoa > Chordata > Aves > Passeriformes > Cisticolidae > Cisticola > Cisticola juncidis. The sequence continues at coordinate 15,917 of VXBR01000324.1, read as the reverse complement.
TCAAACGGCTTCTGAAGTAGTCTGCTCCTTTGGGATACTCCCTTCCAAGGTACAGCAGCTGGGAGAGAAAAGAATGATGTGCTTCTAATTAACTGCACAGTGAAAGGGGGTTCATTTTCTGGTTAAGGAAAGTGCTGGTGGCATTTAAGACACTTACATTTTTGTACAGTTTTATCACTTCACCTCTTAAAGAATTGGCCATTCTCACATTTCAGTGAACTCTGTCCTTGTGTGATTTTTTTGGTTTGTTTGGGTTTTGTTACCTGAAGGATAATCAATTTGAAATTAGCCTTCTCTGTGAGTCAGCAAACCACCTCAGCCATCCTAAAAACTTCTGTATCCTAGTTTGCTCCAATTCTGGTTCTACTCTGTCTCTTCTTTTTCTTTCTTACTTTTTATTCCATTTAGCTTCTCATCGTCTTCTCTGCTCCCCCCTCAAACAGAAAAAAGAAATTTCTAATAACTTTCAACAACTGGGACACTTTGTGCTGTTCATTGGCTGCTTTGTCACACCCTTACAATTCTGTACCTGCTGGCATGGCTGCCTCTATGGTCTGCTAAAAAACTGGATCTTCATATACATACATATAAAGAGGTAAATATCTATAAATAAAATACATATTTATGTAATTTATAGATTTATATAGCAATGTTTATAATAACATTTTGATGTATTTTTATCTCCATATATATTAATGTATTACATATTCCTATATTGTGTATATAGATATATATACAATTTAATCATATACAAGTATATTCCTGCAACTGTCGCACTCATAAATTTTGCCTTTTTAAGGACTCTTTAAGTGCATTACAGATTGAGTCCAGTATGCACTGGGCAAAACGTAAGGATAAGTGACAAAGTACCTGATTTTTATTTTTGTAAACACAAAATCACAGAAGGGCCGGGGTTGAAAAGGACTTTAAAGATCATCTCGTCCCACCCCCCTGACACNGACACTTTGTGCTGTTCATTGGCTGCTTTGTCACACCCTTACAATTCTGTACCTGCTGGCATGGCTGCCTCTATGGTCTGCTAAAAAACTGGATCTTCATATACATACATATAAAGAGGTAAATATCTATAAATAAAATACATATTTATGTAATTTATAGATTTATATAGCAATGTTTATAATAACATTTTGATGTATTTTTATCTCCATATATATTAATGTATTACATATTCCTATATTGTGTATATAGATATATATACAATTTAATCATATACAAGTATATTCCTGCAACTGTCGCACTCATAAATTTTGCCTTTTTAAGGACTCTTTAAGTGCATTACAGATTGAGTCCAGTATGCACTGGGCAAAACGTAAGGATAAGTGACAAAGTACCTGATTTTTATTTTTGTAAACACAAAATCACAGAAGGGCCGGGGTTGAAAAGGACTTTAAAGATCATCTCGTCCCCCCCCCCTGACACCTTCCACTGTCCCAGACTGCTCCGAGCCCGTCCAACCCGGCCTTGGACTCTGCCAGGGACGGGGCAGCCAAAACCAAATCACAGGCGACTGCAATCTAATCCAGCTCCCGCTGCGGGGCCTCCTCGGGCCGCCACCTCCCCCTGGCTCTGCCTGGCGCCCCGCTCCCCCCAGAGCCATCCCCGGTACCCGCGGATCCCGACAGGACCGGACCGGGATCTCACCGCTCCNATCCTGAGGGACACGGGCACCGCCACCCGCTGCGGACATGGTGAGGCGGGGAAGGGGCCCGGGGTACGGGTTCCGTGGTGGAGAGGGGAAGGATGGTGCCATGGGGAAGGATGAGGTGGTGGAGTAAAGCGGGGCGTTCCTTGTTAGCTAGCAGAGTCCCAGGAGGTGGAGAAAAGGCTTTAGGGCGGAAAGGAGCACCTGAAGCACGCATTATCTCGTGTGAGCCCCGGTGTAAGTCCTTGGGCTGTGGGTTGCTGCTGTGGTTGCTCCTTGTGGATCCAGCCGGGAGGTGGCTCTGACTTTGTTGCCAGAATGGCTCTGTGGTAACAAACTTCATTCCAAGAGTCGTGTGTTAGTGGTTCATTTTCTACAGTATTGAAATTATTGTCATTATAGTTTTTCAATAGATGATTACATCCAGTTTTAACAGAATAGAAGTATTTTTTTATTATTCCATTCTAGTTGATACGTTGTTGTCTGATGTTCCTTTCCTTTTTTTTCTCCTTTCTGATCTTTTAGGGTCCAAAACCAAAAAAAAAGGTAGGTGGGCAGAAACACGCTGTAGTTCACTGTTGTGTTTAAATTTTTTATCTGCTTTTTCTGTTTTTTTGTTTTTTTTTTCCTTGAGGCAGCTGGCCAGGGTTAATTTAATCGGCAGGAGGGAGAGGGAGGTGTCTCCAGGACACCGAGCTCTGGTGCCTTTTGCAGGGAGGCCGAGTGTTCCTGCAGCGCTGCTGGAGAGAGCATGGCCAGTGCAGCCACGGCTTGTTTGCCTTGGCAACGGGTGTCCAGGCACAGAGGCGGTGTCCTGGCTCTGTCCCCGCCTGGGGTGGCAGCAGGAGCAGGACAGTGACTGTCCCCTGTGCTGGGCACTGCTGGGGCCACACCTCCAGTCCTCAGTCCAGTTCCAGGCCCCTCACTGCAAGATGGACATTGAGGGGCTGGAGCGTGTCCAGGGACGGAACGAGCTGGGCAAGGGACTGGAGCACCAGGAGCGCTAGGAGCAGTTGAGGGACTCAGCCAGGAGAAAAGGAGGCTCAGGGGGGACCTTGTGGCTCTGCACAGCTCCCTGACAGGAGGGGACAGCCAGGAAGCATCAGGCTCTGCTCTCAGGGAACAAGGGACAGGACAAGGAATGGCCTCAAACTGTGCCAGGGGAGGTTCAGGTTGGACATCAGGAGAAATTTCATCATGAAAGGTTTGTCAAGCATTGGAAGGGGCTGCCCAGGGAGGTTTGGAGTCCCCAGCCCTGGAGGTGTCCAGGGAATGACTGGACATGACACTCAGTGCTCGGGGCTGGGTGACAAGGTGTGGATTGGGCCCAGCTTGGACTTGATGGTCTTGGAGGTCTTTTCCAACCTGAATGATGCTGGGATTCTGTTGAGTCACGGGCTAGAAACAGAATAAGGAGGATAGAGGGACAACAGGGAGAGGTCCATGGGAAACTGAGTTGCATAAATTTATCCTTTGGATTATTTTTAATTCTGTGGTAATGAATTTATCTACCCCAGCTGGGCATCTCGCTCTTCTCAGTGCTCTGTTAAGTCACAAGAATGTAAAAAGAAGTTGACCAAAACATGATTGCAAGTAGTTGAAACAAAACATGTTTTCTGTTTGTTTGTTTGTTTATCAAAGTGAAAAAAACAGATTCTTCCCTTAAATCCCAGTGAGTAGAAGTGTGAGTTTTACTGACTCTGTTTTGGGATAATTTTGCAAACGAATGCCTTGGTAACAAATGTCACAAGATGCACTCAGACTCCAGTGACACTTAATTGTTACCATTGTCTTTGTCCCAGCTTCATGGCAATCTCTGTACTCAAAGTTACATTTATGTATTTATATATTTATGCCCATATATTTGTTGCCATGCCAAGTAGCGTGAAGTGAACAAGTAGTTATTTGTATCTGAATGTGTGATAGTCAGAATCAAAGTGTGAAATTAGAGTATTTGTAACACACTTGGTGTGTGAAGAAGGACCAGTGGTCAGATAATTTCTGAGAACCTCAAATTTAAAATAGTTATTATAGGATTATGCTGGAGGTGAGTAGTGAACTGTCTGGAGTTGCAATGAAATTTTAAAACAGTAAAGAGAGCTTTTTGCTGTTTTGTCTTGTGAATTAGATGCTTTGAAATGCTAGGCTTGTCCCAAAATACATTTTCTGGTATTTCCTAAAATGTTTGAAATCGTAACATCTACTTTCTTAGCACTTCTACCTGTTTTTCAATTTCTACATTAAAGCAAAAGATTTAAATGCTCTTGTGTTGTGGCTGTGTTTGGGAATGTCTAGCATAGCAAAATACATTAATTGTAGTCCCTTATCACAAAAAAGAGAAGAAAATTGAGTCCAGAATGTTCATGATTGTTCTGGAGGCTTCCTTGGTTGTCTAGGGAGTTTGAAATCTTAACTGAGGGCTCACATTGGAAGGGCAAAGCTACAGAGTTATGAAACTGCCAAACTGTATTAAAACAATCCTGACATTTGTTTTCTTCTCCATTCTGCAAACATGAAGTCCGGTGGCAAAAGTGGAAAATCGAAGAAAGGGAAGGAAGCGAGGCGGAGAGGTACTGTGCACTTCATTTGGAGGGAATATGATTAAAAAGTCATTTATTTAAATAAATGGGCTGAAACTAACGTCCTGAACTAGATGTGAATTGCTGTCAGTGTCACAAATACAAATGATTCTTCCCTCTTTTCTGGTGTGGGCCAAATTCCCTGTCCTTGACACTGCATCTCACTTCCCTATCAGAGCACTACTCTCTTTTCTACTTGTTCCTACTGCAATTAGGAAGTTGGGGAAAAATTAATTTACCATTAATCCATCCTGCTGGGGGCTTGAGCATGCTGTGACTGCCAGTGACTGCTAATCACTGGTAACATTTTGTGGTGAGAGTGGCAGCTCAGGCAGATTTGGGAACTTGGCTCAGTGCAGCACACACACTTGGCATGATTTACTTGGAGGTGATGACATCGAATCACTGGGAACATCTGGATTGAGGCACAGACTGTGCCATTGTAGACTGAAGGCTTAGAGGTTGAATCAGTTTTAGTTTTCACATCCTCTCCAATTTTCTAGTCCCTATGGCAGGAAAGAGAAGCCAGAACTGTGGAGTAGCAGATCCTGAAGAGGATTTCAATGAACAAAAAGCTATAAAATTGAAATTGTAGGAACCAGTGGTTGTAGGAAAGAAGAGGAATTTGGGATTAAAGTACTGAGTTTCACTCAAGATTTTTGGATTGAGAACCTGTGTCCTTTGAAGCTGTAGATGGAGAGAGCACTCCTGCTGCTGCACTTGCTGGTCCTTGTTTCCACTTTTATCCTCACAGACTGATAGGAGCAATGCCAGAGTTTTAGTAGTATTCAAATTATTTTGAATCAATCTTCATATGGGAGATTTCTGTACAGTGAAAGATAAACATGTATGTTGCTCATAATGTTCAGTTTACTGTGGTTTTATCATTACAGCTGGTCATGAAATAATTTTTTAGAAATTATTTAGGAAAGCACAGTGATGGCCTTGATCTCTTTCCCAATCCTCAGCTGAAGCTCAGTTACGAGCTGAACAAGAAGAAGCTGAAAGACTTGAAAAGGAAAGACTTTATCAAGAGCACTTGGCAAAGCTAGAGGCAAAGGTTAGTTTTTTACTCAATTAAGAAATCTAATCCTATTTCTAAACTTGAGACAAGGCCTATAAAACACCAGTAATTTATAGGAATTAATGTCCTTAATTAACTTCCTAATATAGGAATTTATTTCCTTCTGTTCCTTATGTGTTGGGAACAATATTGAGGAAATTTTCCAGTTTTGATAAATTTAAATGCATTACCTTTTGTGATATATGTTTTTCACTTTGATTAAATGCTTTTTTTCCCATTTCCACTGTGCTTTCAATTGAATGTATTTTTCATGTTCCCCATGAGGGTATTTGGTACAAATTCTTTACTTCGTTCCCTGCTCAGGCAGATGCAGTGATTTGTGTTTGTGTATATATATGTGTGTGTATTAGACTATGTATATTTATTTTTCTGATCAGTCTGGCATTCAGAATAAAAACTGATCGGTAACAAATATTTTTGTGTTTAAAAAGAAAAAAAAAAGAGATTTATAACCAACTAATTTTTTTTGAAAGAGTCACTCTTGTCTACTCTTCTTGTGCTTGACAGAATGTTTTTTTCCTCTTAGGGAGAAGGTGGTCTTAAAATAATAGTTTTATTTTTTCCCTTTAAATTTCTATCTTGCACACTTTTTCCAAATTATGCTTACATTTTTTAGCAGCTCCCATTAGAGCTGTCTCCAGGATGCTGATATGGAAACTGTTCAAGTGAGAGGTTACAATCATATGTCACGTTATGTTTATCATATGGCTCAGCAGCTACTGTGATGACAATAACATATTGCAAACTACTGCAGTTTTCTCAATATGTTTAATAAAAAAGCAAGTTTTCGGTGTTTGGATTTGTTTAAATAATAACTCATTCAAATATCTCAAATTAGTTTCTTCTGTGTAAAATAAGTGTAAGAAATAAACCAAATATTTAACTGCTCTGTTTGAGGTTTATATATATATTTTTAACAGTATCAAGAAAGGAGGGAGACTGAACTAGCAGAACTGAATTCACTGGAACAGAAGTTTCTTTCTGCACAGCAGTGGAAAATGGATTACAGAGAACAAGCCAAGGTAAGCTTTCTTGCCAAAACCTGCCCAGAGGTTTGGCAAGGAAGAGACTTTAGGAGATTCCAGTTCTTGAATGCAGGTGTGTGTGCTATGACAGCATTTTGAATTGTGTCTCAAAGCAGTGACAGGCCATGCTCACTTGTTTACTTTGGAGCACACAGAAAACAAATGGGATCCAAGTACCAGTGCCCCACACCTTACCCCAACAGTCACAAGGAATTGCAGTTTCAGATATCTTCTGGTATCTTCTTCCTCTATGATTTCTTTAATTCATTCTGCTTTTAACCATTTCACCAAAAAAACAAAAGTTCTGCCAGAACTTAAAAAGAAATCCTGTAGAGCATTTGTTTCAGTGGTTCCTGGATATCACAAGCCATCATTCAGAGAGAGGTTTGACAGACTTTTGAAGGATGTGGCACAAACCCAGGTCAGGGCTGGAAACGTATGAAAATTGATGGCTGCAGTTTAGGGTGACATCCATGGTGGTTGAATCATCACCCAATGGCATTATTACCTGTCATGTTCAATTTTAAGTGGTAAGGTATGGAAATAGAGTAGATTTCACTCTTGTGAATCTTGCAGACACATCACTCAGTAACAGTCTGGTAATGAGATTTGGTCAGGTAAGGAACCAAAGGTTTGATGTCCTGCAGTCCTGTGGACACAAGAATTTTCTCTTTGTATTGTGTATTAATCCTTTTAAAGTCTGTGCAGAAGAACTTCACAATCATAGGATAAATCATGTTAGAGAGGACTTCTGAAGTTCCTGTAGCTCAGCCTCCTGCACCAAGCAGGGCAAAGTCTGTTGCTAAATCAAGGTGCTCAGTTGGACTTTGAAGTATTTAAAAGTTGGAGGTACCACAGCATCTTTGACAGCTTTATCACTCTCACTGTAACATTTTTTCTCTGAATGCAATTGGCATTTCCCTGTTACAGCTTGTGATCATTGCCAGCTGTTGTTTATGGATGTTCTTGACAAACTAGAACTATTGATTTTAAAATAAGTCTGATAAAACACTGGTAGATTATGGGAAATACGAGAGTTTCTGTTAGTCTGTTGTTAAGATTATTTAGGGCGAAGGAAAGATATAATACCAGATTCTGAGTTTCCACATCTATTTCTGAACAATTTCAGTTTAGATGAAGACATACATTTACAACTTACCATGAAATTTATGCTTTTTCTCAAAATAAGTGCTGTTACTTCTAAGTATGTGATGATAAAAGTGTAGCTCTCTTTTAAGTGCAAAGATGTGAAAAAAAAAAAGGAAATCAGATGTCTTATTACTGAAGATTGATCAGTCTTTTATATAGGAATTTCCAATGTACTCAGCACTCCCCTGTTGTTGCTTTGTTTGAAGTCAGTGGGAATGCTGATGGAAGTGGTTGGGAATGCAATCCTACAAATGCTTTTGCTTTGAAAGATACATTTTCCTTTGTAATGCAGTTTTCAGTAACATGGGGTTATTAATCTTCACAGCAGTGTTTCATTAATATCCTATTGTGTGGATGAAAAAAATTCCATTATGGGTGATAAATTGATCCCAGGAGCCAATGTTAGGTTTATGTTTGGCATTAAGTGGGTTTAGTCTGACACTGACTTCTTTCCACCACTTATAGGAATGACCAAGAGTTGATTTGAAAATAAAATTATTTTGAAAATCCACTAATCTAGGATTTCACATTCCTACCAGGGGGTTCTACAACAGGAGAATTAATGCTGGTAAGGGAGAGGAAATCTCCTTCAGAGACAGAAAAAGGAGGAGTAAACGTTGCAGTAGAGGCTCTTAGTCAACTTTATATCCAGTGTAGGGATTTTCAGTTTTCTTGGCAGAATCTGATCTGAGACCCACCTGCCTCTTCCACCCGCACCTTCCTCATTTCTTTTCTCAGTCATTTTATTCTTCCAGCCCTTCCCTTGTGGCAGGTACTGAATTCATTGCTTTTGTGGAGCATCCCCTGATAAACAGGTATAAACAGCAAGTGTGAGGTGGGCAGAAGCATCTTAACACATAAATATCAAAGCAAACCTTTATTTCCTGGCATAGGGATAATAGACCAGGTGGTGTTACAATCCTGTTTAGATGCAGATGTGAATTTGTCACTATAATATATTTGTCTTTCAGAATCCTCCTTTTTCTTGTAATAGCAGTGTGCAGCACATTTATATCCACTTTTCTCTGAACTCTTCTCTAGTGGGAGCATTACCTCAGCTGTGATGGGACTCCTGACCCCACTGTCCCTCCGGAAATCAACACTTTCATGAGCTTGTGGCGTGACGACCAAGAGGAGGACATTCAGCTTGTGATGGAGAAGGAGGAAGTGGTCCTAAATGTAAATGTTAAAATGGTGTATTTCAGTTTAAGCTTGATATATCCTGAACAGCCCCCTCTAACTCTGTTTTCCCTTTTTTCATGGCCAAATGACCTTCAACACCTAGAAGTTCTTCTTCAATTTTTCTATTTTTCTTTAATTACAGATTTATTGTTAACCCTGAAGAAGTGTATTGACTCTTAATATACATTTAAGGGATTTGTGTGCTGTGTTTCTACACTGAGCTCTGGCATTCCAACACCCATATTCCCTTCCATTTTAAACCAGACCATGCAAGCTCATGTCTGATATAAATGCTTTGGTGGACAACAGCCTCCTTTTATAACACTTGAGCCAGTAAAATGTCCTGTAAGACCAAAAGTTCCCAGAACTGATTTTTACCAACAGAAGTCACCAGCCATTGATAGCTTGTGAAGCAATTTTACGCAATCTGTGCCTGCTCTGTAAATTCAGGATTTTGTTTTAGTTTATGATGACTTTATGTTGTTTTTCAGAAAGTCAAATGGGGTCTTCTAGAAACTGGGGGGAAAGATGCATGTGTAATACAGGTTTCACTGGGATGGTTTGGTTCTGAGTTAGACTTCCTATCTGTCTATAAAAAAGGGATTATTTTTGTGACCAAAATCTGTTTAGGTACAAAGGAGGTACATTTGCCTCATTTTTTATGACAGATCACACAATATGTTAAGGATGGTGTCAAAACAGATACTTTTTCCATGTCAATGTCTTCTAGCTGATTGAGAAGTTGGAGTTTCTTCTATTGGAGGCATCACCAGATGAGATCACAGAAGAACAACGAGACCAGTACCAGGAATTTATTTTGCAGCTGCAGGATCTGCTTCATCAGAAGTACAACGAGGCAACTCAGAACCTGCTCAAAGTGAGTGAGATTTACTGCTTCAAAGTTGTGATACACGCGCAAAAATGTAACTAAGTGTTCTTTAATGGTGGTTGGCTTTGTTTGGTCCTAAGCTGTCACAGAGATGAGTCTGTGAGTTTCCAAATCATGTTTATAGCACTTGCCAGACTTTGTAATTACTCAAAGCTCCTGAAAATCTGAACTTTACAGTGGAAAATCTCATCAATAAGTCAGACAAGAATAAACTACTGGGAAGTTAGTGAGATTTGGAGGTGATGAAAACAAGAGGTAGTGTATGAAATTTTGTTGACTGTACCTAAAAAATGTAGGTGTGAAAAGCAGCTCATAAAAGTTGCTGTGTATTTTTTTAATACAAGTTCATGTGATTAAAAATTTTTTGAAACTAAGCTCTTGGGAAAGGTGAAGAGTACTCAGACAAGAAAATGGAATTGTGCTGGAGAGATTTTTGAGCTGCATGTGTAGGTAGTGATCTTGCTATCTCAAGAATATTAATCATGTATATAAGTATGTTTCGCAAAAGAATATTAGTGAAATGGTGAACCAGTTATATGTGCACAGTCAAAACCCCCTACAAATTAAAAAATATTGAAATCTTGTTTACTGAATTTAGGATTAAGCTCCCAATACAGTTATTATTTCACAGGTTTGATGTTGATAAAATAAATGATAAATAAATGATAAAATAATCTGTGCAATGACTCTGGGGCAGGAGTCCACTGTTGCCCAGTAAATCCTTTTTTCGTTTGGTTTTTTTTTTTTTTATAATTTATCCTGACAATTAGGGAAATAATGGAAGAACCCCTTTTTGGCTTGCAGAATTTATGAAGTCAGAGGAAAAAAGGAATATAGTTAAAATTTTAAGAAATGGATTTGAGTTTATAAGTGTTGTGCTTTAGTACATAAATAGAACACAGCTGGCCTTGGTCTGCTGTATTTTCATTCTTATATGTATTTTTAATTTATTTATTCAAGTAAATTTAGGTAAATCAAAGTGAAATAAATAACACATGATTTAATTGGCTTTTTTCTTTGTAGAGAGCTAGTATGTATGAAGATTCTGAAACTGGGAATATGCACACAGTCATAAAGGATAAAAATACTACTTTCTGTATTTGGGTCAATCTGAAGAAGAAAGCAAGGTAGAGCACACTGAAATTATTAATTTGAAATGAGGCCTGGCTTTGTTGAGTAAACACCAAGAATCAATTTCACAGCATCTTTTTTTGTTGTTGTTGTTGAGTACCGTCCATTCTGCAGACTCTCAGTGCTGACTGGTGCTAAGGAGTGGTTTAAAGATATATAAATTTTTTTCTTAAAATGCAATAGCAGAACCCTGTCACTGCCAGAACAAATTTGGAAGAAAAACAATAAAGCTCATGCAGAGAATTGAAATTCCTCTGGAAGCAGTGTTTCTTGCTGATGCATTTAATATTTTTTAAGTTGTTCCAGTTGCTTGCAAAGCAGTGAATGATACTTTGTGCTCAGTTAGAGAAAATATTTTAGAGCCTGGGATGCACTATCATTTCTGAATCTTAAGTTTTGTGTTTTTATTGGATTACCATTTAAATGGTACATTCTCAAAATGAGATTTTTGAGCAGACTTCCTACTCCCACTCCATAAATATAAGGAATAATGTTTTAAAAGGACTTTAGCTTGACTAAGGACCTGTTGCTGTGAGTTTTGTTAAGATAAGAAGAGTGGGTGCTAAGCAATATCATACTGACCTGCAGGAAGAGCCCATATGGGTTAAGTGTTAAGGCCTTTTGGCCAGCAGAGAGATGCACTTAGGTTATTCCAGCAACAATTAAAAGCTAAGTGTTGCTTTACTAGAAGATTTTTAGAACCTGTGACCACCTGTACTATTTGAATTATTTTGAAAGGTGCTGAGAGTGATGTAACACAGACAGCTGTGCAGGGATTTTCCCAGTAAATAAGTTTTACCAGGAATGCAGTTTCTAGAGGAGCTGCCATCTGATCCTGCCTCATTGTCATCCTGTCACAACTTATTTTTGAACCTTCTGACCCCCTTGATGTAGCTGTGGCTTTGCTGGAGGGTCTTACAGACGGCTGCCAGCACAAGCACTGACATCCCACAGCATTTCTCCAATGGTGCAACCAACAAACCCCAAAGGAGATTTGGCCCTTTGTGAGGAGGCACCAGGTGAAGTGGTGCCAGCCTTACCAGGGCCTGTTGTTGCTGTCACTGCCCTTCCCAGGTTTGAGACCTTCGTGTTCCAGGAGGCAGGGCATGGCTTTGGGCTGCCCAGATCCCTGGCTCTGCTCAGCGTGGCCGTCCGCGTGCTGCACACCCGCTACGACCACCTGTCCCCCCTGTGGGTGCAGTGCCAAGGGCTGCCCAGGCAGGAGGCCTCAGACAGCAGGGACTTAGCTGAGCACCCACAAGGCTCTGCACAAGAACCAGGAGAGGAGGAGGAGGGGGAAAAAGACAGGGAAGAACCCAGCGTGCCTCCCACAGAAGAAATGTCTTCTAAGGAGAGAAAGGTAAGTAAACCTCCTCAAAGGATATCTTACACCTGAAGCTCAGTCACAGTGTCCTGTGCAGGATAGCCAAATCCTTAAATGTTTCATGGGAAAAGGCAGCTTGTGTCAACAGTGTCATAGATCTTCTCAAGGGAATGCAAAGATAAAAAGTAGAAAGCGAAGTTAGGGAAGTTTGGGAAGGATGTGCAGTTGGCATTTGGTTGGTGGTTTAAGACAAGGATCAAGCATGAAGTGCCATTGCAAGACATTTCTATAAATCTCTGGCATATGTACAGATGAATGGATTCTGCTTCTGCAAAACTGACAGCCCCACAAAATCCCTGCAGAAATCCAATTTAATGAAAATTTGCAGCATGCAGAGTAAGATTCAGAGTTCAGCAGGTGTTGGCTGTACAGGTGCCTGGCTGCTCCATGTCTGTGTGCTGACCCTTTGCTGTTAGAGGGCTTTTCAAATACTATTTCTGACTGCCTGTCCTCTTCCCCAGCTCTCTCCCATGGAGTATGTTTGCTTTAGGTGTAATGGAGGTTGCTTGGTTTTGTGTTGTCCATACTGCACTTGAAGTTTTCACTTTGTGTATCACCTGTGACTTTCAGATAAATGCCCTGTTTTTGCATTTCTGCAAAATTTCTACAGAAATAACTGACAAAACATCAAGTTTTAGGCCTACTTAGTATGTTTGGAGCAATGTCACTGGATATTCTGGGTGGAAAGGGACCCATAAGGATCCTGGAGTCCAACTCTTAAGTGAATAAACTCTGGGATCCATGCAGGGATCAAACAGGGATTGAACCTCTGTTCATGATCGTGGCTTTTCTCCTTTTCAGACCCCAACACCTTTGCAATGAATCAATGCTTGAAATCCTACATCTCTTGGTTCCTTTTTTCCTTTTTTTGTGTGACAAATCAAATCTTTTGGCACTTTTCACCTACATTTCTCAGACTTTCTTTAGGCTCCTTCATTTTATTCCCTCTCTTTTTCATTCCCACATGTTCCGCTCTCTCAATCCATTTTGTGAATTTTCCTCTTCCCTCTGAAGGCTCCACTTCTCTCAGCTTCTGTCCTCTCACCTCCTGTCCTGTTGGAGGAGATGTGTGTTCTTCCCACGTGCTGGCAGGCACAGCCAGGGCACAGAAGGTGCTGTGCCTCCAGAGGAGTCTGCTGTGGCATGGATGAGTCCCTGTCTGGGTTGGATATTTGTCTGGAAATCCAGGGGAATGGTTCTCAGCGTCCTCCTGTCTGGCTGTGCCTCGAGCAACCCCACATTCTTGTGTGTAAGTGAAATACAGTGAAATACAGCATGAAAGGGAAGAAATATCATGGGCCAGGCACAGGCCAAAGCTGCAGCTGAGGCTCTGGCACAGTTTCAGTATTGGTTTGGACTCAGCCTGAACTTGCATTTTACTTGGTGCCACTCTGCTGGCTGTAAAATCAGCAAAACCACAACTTTTGAGTGCATACTGCTGAGAAAATGTCAGGTGCTGGTGCTTGTTTGGTACCCAGGGAGCTCAAGATGGAATTTGTTGTGGAAATGAAGTAATTACTTTATCTCTATTTATAAATCCAGTTCCAAATTAGTGAGTATCTTTAATCAAAATATTTTTGCTAGCTAGGTAGAAATTACTTCTCTTAAAATCTTAACCCTATAGCAAAATCGGTACAAATGTTTCTGTATCCGTTCTCCTTGGGCCTCCTTGAAGGAGGTGATAAATTCTTCATTGTGTTTGTCTCTGACTAATGGAAAAATGTCTCTTGCTTTTTCTCTTGGAGAGTGCTGCCTCACTGAATGAAAACAGCAATAACACAGATGATATAAAAGAGACAGAGGAGGAAAGAGAGAAGAATTCAGACATGTTGGATGAGCTGTCACAAGGTATTTGCTTCGTTTTTACGTGCAGCACTCAAAAAGTACTTAGGCTAAGTATTTTATATGTTAAAAATTCTACCCTGTGAGGGTGGTGAGGCCCTGGCACAGGGTGTCCAGAGAAGCTGTGGCTGCCCCTGGATCCCTGGCAGTGTCCAAGGCCAGTCTGGATGGGGCTCTGAGCAAGCTGGAATAGTGGAAGGTGTCCAGGAGGGCTGGAACTGGGCTTTAAGATCCCTTCCAACCCAGGCCATTCCATGATTCATGGAAACACTGCAATATCTCCATGTGAATGGAGCAAAGTTTATAAACATAAGGATGTTTTGATAACACATGGGTTTTGTGGACGTTTCTGTTAATGATTGTTAAATGTGGAGAGATAACAGGACAGATAGGAAAATGGAGTTTGCCCCTACACTTGTTTTTATTTATTTATTGTTTATGCTTATGTACATGTTTATCATGTTTGTATAGATATGTGTGTTACTATACATATGTTTATGGGTGAGACACACAATCTTTATGAATCTGACAGGCTCTGGGGAGATTTAGTTCCTCAGAAAATGGTAATTCCAATGCATATCATGGTAGGCATTGGTGTAATTTGGGGTGTTACTGATTATTATCTAAATGGATGCTTAAAGTGAGAGGGCCTAATTCTAGGAAATAAAATTGTTTGTCTGGCCCACATAAGTTGCAGATTTCTCCAGTGTTGTGGTGTTGTCCTTTGGTTTCCAAGAGTGAGTGTTCTTGTGGTACTGACTTAAATAAAACAACTGCAAACAACTATTAGCATAATTTTGGTCCACTTCACAGCCTTTTTCTTCTGGTAAAAAACCCAAATCCCACCCTACAACACTTTGGACTGAGCACAGTCCAGTGAACCAGTTGTCAAACTAGACCCTAAAACCAAGGTTTTCAAGAATAAACAAAGGTCTTGGGCCTCATGTGGAGGAATTTGTATTTTATTTCTGTCAGGCTTTGAAAATCCCTACCACAGTATTAGGTGAAGTTGATGTGCACAGATACCAATTACACCTTAGTGTTTTCCAGCGTGTTCATCTGTTTTAATAAGGAAAGAAGGAAAAACCTGCTTTTTCTGGCACACTTGTGGTTTGTAAACCCTCTCAGTCACTTTTGAGTGTAGCAGTGAAGAGATGCTCTGTTACCTTAAGTTCAAAACAAAGAGCCAGGTAAATGAGGGTTAAAAATCAGAAATGCAACCATAGAGAAGAGAGACAGTTTCTCTGGATTTACCCTTATTGTAGCACTGTTAAGGAGATAAATTACCTTGAGATAATAAATAGTTTCTTTAGAAGATACTTACATATTTTTCTATTACTATTTTAAGAAACAAGTTAAGTGTAAGCTACCACTGTTAAATGCCATAAAACGTTTTTTACTTCTGGTAAGTTTGTTGTTCAGAATAACTGCAAAAGGACATTATGGTGGTGTAGAGTCAAACCTCTGCAGAATGTAGCTAAATCTGACATAAAATTAACGCCATTTTCACTTTTTTTTTTTAAGCTTGAAGACAAGTGATAGAGAGAGTTGTCATTTTTTGATATGGTCTTATTCTCTCAGAGCAAATTTCATAACAACTATAGTAAGCTGTTTTTACAGCATTGGACACTTTTTTCTTGATTCATGTCAACAGTAACTTCTCTCCTCTTGTACCATCCCATGTGATGTTTTATATGGGCTGGTTTGGTTTTTTTGAAGAAAATACTTATGGCCATTTTGTTTTTGCCTTTTATTAACATTTTCCAACTAAATACTAAGTTCATACATTTGTGATACAGAAGTAACTATGCACAGAAAAAAAAAGGAATTATCTTTGTTATCTGAAAATTGTGTTTCATGTTAAATCCCTCTTCATAATTACCATGTCTTTCACCTTCAGTACATAACCTTTTAGTGCCTTATTTTTATATACCTTTTTATTTGCTTCATTTCATTTCATATCAATACAATCTTACTAAATCTGTCCAG
>VXBR01000322.1:373723-417349 GCA_013400215.1 Cisticola juncidis | reverse complement strand
ATCTACCAGGATTCAGCCTGCATTTACCCACTTTGAGGCTGAAAACAGCATGTCCACCCAAAATGTTCAGAAACAGTTCTGCAGTTTTGTTTTTCTCTTTCCTAAATGCTTTAGTTCAGGAATTGAAGTGCAGATGCCAGATAAGTCCAGTACAGACAGTTGCTCTGCAGTGCCCTTACCCAAGGAAGAGGAGTGTACCCTCTCAAAGAAGTGTCCTTTCACATTCATTCCCAAGGAAACAGACAGTTCAGAAACCACAACGCAGTCCTAATACTTAGAGTGTGCAGTCCTCAACGGAGCTCAAAATAGCTGGAATGTTAATACACAGAGAAGACTAAACGAGAGTTAATCCTACATTTTCCTGAAATTATTGCTACTTTCAAGGAAAATTATAAGAAGCTAAAGGTGTCATCAGCACTGACTGTTGGTAAAAATGAGTTAGACCTTTGGTGGAGATTAGATTGTGGCTTATGTTAAATGCATACGCTCCTGTGGAGTTCTAGCACCATGAATAAATGCATAAATCCTCAGCATGGTCTAGGAAACATGGATCTAAACCTACACACAGGCGTTTATCTGTCATTTCCAGAGAAACCTGAAGGCAGAGAAACCAGATTCCCCCACCAGCTTGGAACTCCACAGGTCACCAAAGACCCCTACACATTGCTGTGCCCATTCCCTGATGCACCATCAGCTCAATTGCTTCATCTATGGATTAGTCCTCAGGGGTCCCTATGCAAATATTGTCACCATTACAGAAGCAGTCCAGGCCCTTACCCTACTGCTCATTCTTCTTGATCACCCCCCTGGCTGTCAGCAGCATCCTATTCTTGTCAGAACAACTGGCACATCAACAGAGGATTTACTGTGGCTTCAGGTGGAAATGAAAGAAGATGAACTATTACTTGAGACATGCTTTACATACAGTCTGACTGAACTCAGTCTGGCAACCCATAAAGGCAAGGCCCTGCATCTCATTACTAGTGCCTAACAAAGCCCACTGCTCCTCAATACAATAACGAGCTTTTAAATTTTATTTAAAATCATTCCTAAGCACATTTTAAAATTTATGAAGTTTTGTGGTCTCCCTCTATGGTGACTAGATTTGGTTACAACTAGTCTACAACTAGCCTAGTGTGAAAGAAATAGAATGGAAAACAAGGTTAAACATGGAAACTCAAAAGAGTTTCCAAAACCTCAAGACAGTGACTGTCACTGACTTTAGAGGAAGATGAGAAAATGCAGGGCTGTCCTTGGGTCAGACATCACTACAAAACTAGAGGATAATGATTTCCATTTCCACTAGAAACATGGTCAATTTAGCAGCTCCTATCCTCCACACAAAGGCCCCTGGGGAAAAGGGATGATTTCCCAATGGACCATGATGTGCTGGCAGCCCGTGTCTCTGTGTCACCTGTCCCGGAAAATGCATGAAGGGTCAGGTGACACAGAGCTTCATGATGATGCAAAGTCATTATCACAAGAGGATGCAAGTCCAGACACCCTTAGAAACCTGCCCTGTAAAGGAAGTTCCAGCTGGAGCAGCAGCCCTGAACTTCTTGCCCAGGGTAGGTTATGCCACAGCCTCACTGCTACATCATTATGGATTTTGCAGTCAGTGTAGCCTCTAAGCAAAGGTGCCCTTTGCTTGTATAAACTAATCGAGCACATGTGTGCTTGACATTTCACGTGGCATTACCACTCTATTCCCCATTCCCGGTGACAGTGTCGAAAGGGCAATCAATGCAAGGAGCAGGGAATGCTGTATCCAATAGGTTAGGCCTTTCAGTTGCCAAAATGTGCTTTGCCATATCAAGTGATAGTGAATTAAACCAAGTTAACAAGCTGTAACAAGAATGAACTGATATTTCTGCTCCTATGTCCTTCTAAATTAAAAAAGTTTCCTAAGTCAGAATACATAAAATGATAACATTTCAGGTATGACCTCCATGCAACACTAAATAAAGAAGGTGAATACCTGTTAGAAGTTTTTAATGGCCACACATTGTAAAGAGTGCCTGGGAGAGAAGCTGTGATCATTTCAGCTACTGATGATCCAATAGCAATGAAAATTTGACTTATTTGGATTGGTGGGCTCTCACATACTGCCAACCACACTGTGCTCCTGAGAGCACTATGGGTTTGGTCAAGGACCAGCTGGTTTCTGTGTACTCCTGCTCATAGCAGCATGAAGGCTGTGGGGAAGACTGCAAAACATTGCTAATCGTGGCGGCTCCTATATCAAGCATTAAACTGATATCCCAGCACTGCTTCTAGCCCCCCAGTTTCTAGACTTGTCAGTCTGAGTGAGCTTTGCCAGCTGTTTGTCTAATCAGAGGATGTGAATTTGAGCCTTGGACCATTCTGAGCTTGGACCCTTGCTGCTCAGGAGCTACTTTTCTCTGGGATAATAACAGAGTTCTTAAGATTGTTTTGAGATCTCTTATCCCCTTCACCAGTTCAGGAAGCACTGGGAGATAGAACAGTGCCAGCAAAGTGGTCTTTAGTCTGCAGTTGTCTCCCTCAGATTTTCAGGCCAAGCAGAAAAGAACCTTGCTCCTGCATTGAACAGTGCAATCCCATTTTTTTGAGACTGCTATTCACATCAGCACCACTACAGTTGCCACCTCCAGCTCCTGCAGTGTTTTCCATCCAGTACTGACCACATCTGATAAGCCCTGTACATCCCTGTACAACTCCCAGACCAAACTCCAACAGCTACAGCATTTCTTACTTTTTTCCCTTCCTAATGATCCTCTCATCCTATTTGTTCCATTTAAAGTCTCAGCATGATTTTTCCTGAGCTGACAGCATGCAAAACAGCTAAGGCTGGTTATTGGGGTGGAGGGGGAAAGGGAAATCAAATAACTTCCTTTCTGCTTCATGCATCGTTACCAAACATCATGCTTTAAAAAAGAAAAAAATCAGAACCATGCTGGCTTTGGCTTTAGTAATATACAAGCAAAAAGAAGCCAGCCTACTCCCCCACAGCCCCAAGGCACCAGCCCCATGGCACCAATGAGCTTAGATAACAAGGCCTGTAATTTTGCCTCAGACTAGTTGGATGTTTCTTTGAAGTTCAAAAGTAGCTCGAGACTATTGGTTTTCTTGTTGACATTTGTGCTTTGTCTGTCTTTCTCTGCATTTCCTGTGACTCTCTAGGAAAGGAAATGCAAATTTACAGAGTACAATCTCCCTAGCTAATCCTTCACTGCTCTTCAGGATCGGTTTTCCACTCCGCTTTTCCTCCCTAGCTGCCAAGTCTTAAAACCAATCATCCATATAAAGACAGCTCCACCACGTGGCACTGCAGGGCTGCTCAGAGAGGTCAGCAACCAGAGACGTTCCACAGCTGTAGGCTGAATGTCACACACACAAAAAATCAATAATAGTGAACTGAAATGACCAAATCCTCCTGGCAGAGCTAAATATACCACCAGATTAGAGCTTGCATACTTTACCTATCCTCAAAGAACACAGAGGCTTTGGAGAAAAGCCATCTTTTGTTCCTCTGTGAGGAGGATGGGACACCCACAGAAGGGACAAAGAGACGCAAAGGTCCTCACCATTGGAGCTGGTTACTCCAGTGTTAAAATCCAACACCATCAATGAGCAACCAGGCTGCTACACAGCATGTTGTGGGCTCAGAGGACACATCACCTCAGTTTCTCAAGAGCATGACATCTGTGTCATGGACACTGTTGTCACATTCAACTCCTTTCCTCAACACACCTCCTCCTTGCAAAAAGGGGATAATAATATTTTGCTTTTGCTACTTTTAGAAATACGGACTTGGAAGGACAGGCAAGAGGAGCTCAATTTGGTGCTGCTGCAGGGCTGCTCCAGAGGCTGCACAGCCAAGTGGGCTGGAAGGACAACCCTTAGTCAGGGAGAGAAAGGGAAAAATTCATAAAGCACAACAGTGACACCAGCCTGCAGCAATGTAAGCACAGTGACAAAGCTCTTAGCAAGCTCTTTCTTCTGCAAATGCAGCCCCTCTTTGAGAAAAGGGTATAAAATAATCTAGAATCTGAGAAACAAATAGACAAAACATTCCTTCCTTTCTTTGGGAAGTCTGATGGTAGCTGCAGGCTATGGAAATACAAACTGTCTGTTAAAGAAAAAGCCAGTAACAGTGAGATGACAATTTGCCACAGTTTCCAAAGCCTGCAGGGATGATGTTTTGTGTTAGGTGAGGCACAGGAACAAGGAGACAATGACAGCGGCAGAAAACAATATCATCCAGCTATCCTAAAGCTCCAGTGCAAGAGTCCAAACAATTGCTTCCACAGCTTCACAAACCTTTGCACCTTTATGTTAACGTGTCACACTTCATTATATTAATTGTACCTTATTTTGCCCTGGGAAAAGAATATACATATAAAAATATATATGTGTGTGTATGTGTATATCTATATATACTTATGTATACACACACACAGAGTGATTTGTTTAGAGAGACAGAAACTGTATTCTTATTTACTTTTACTCTTCATCTTTTTGTTCTACTACTCCTTGTATTTTATTCTTTGTCCAAAAATGCTCCTGCATTGACATTTCCTACTCCATACACCCTCTTCCCTCCAGAGGCCCATTGAGGCAGGGTTTTTTTTTATTATTTTCACAAGTGCCTTGTAGATTTATGGTAGATGATGCAAAAACACATCCTAAAAGTAGAATCAACATTTGTATCCATCACGGGGAAAGTGAAGCATGGGAAAAGACCTGTCCAAGGATTCTCAGGAAACCAGTAACAGCCTCTGCTTTCACCACACCGTAGCACAGACAAGCCAGTTAGTTTGAAAGCATCCTTATAAATAGGATAGAAATCACTACCAATGAGTAGATATAAGTGCCAGAGATCCAACTCAACAGCTTCATAAAATTTAAAATGTTATCAGTCCTTGAGGCCTTTCCAGCCTTTCCTTCCATCTTCTGCTTTCCAGCTCTGTGCTACTGGAGCGGCTAAAACCAAGCTGCTCCCACAACACTCATCTGCTCCTGAACGCAGTTTTGTACTCTGCTAAAATATGATGCACGTGACTATAAGCAATACAGTCACCATAGTTAACAGTTACCACAACTTCTCATGGTTTTACTGGTCTCATGCAGTCTTCTCACCCACCACAGACAGGAGCAAAGACACCCGCAGTGTGAGCAGGGAGTGATAACCCAGCCAGACAGAGGAGTGCAGGAACTCCACACTTCTCCATCATATCCAGATCCTCTGACTACTCCACAGACTCAGGCTCTTCCTTCTGCTAGATCAGCCCTCAGCAACTGCTGATCTAGATGAAGTCCATTCTCCTCTTCCTACACACCCCCATTTCCTCAACAAAATCCTCACCCTTCTCCTCTGTTCCTCAAGCACAGCAATGCTCTCTGCACTGGATATTCCCAGTGACTGATCTGAACCATCTTCTTCCTCCTCACTGTAATTCCTTCAAACTTTGTTTCTTTTCCCAGTACCAGCTCTGATGCTTGAGTTTTACAGGTGTGAACACTCAGGCAAAAGCAAATTTTATACTCAGACACTCAAATATTTGCAGGCTACACATTTCCAGCGATGCAGCCATCCATCTGCAAACAATATGTGCAAATACACTGTTCCAAATTCACGCTGCTCTGGTCACATACAGGAAAGTGCAGCATCGCCAGCTGATGTACACAGTGAGTTGCCACAACATGAATTGCAAACAGCTTGAAGGAATTGTTCAATTAACAGCTTCAGGCCAAGAACTACAGACTGAAAAAAGGTTGCTATTAAATGCAAACACTGAATAAATATGTGAATTTTGCTGTTTCTTTCCAGAGGAAAGCACAGAAGGAAAAGCTTGGAATAAATTCTGCACTATAATTATTTCCTCCCTTTGTCCTCCCACATCTTCTCTCCTGTCCCTTGTTGAGACACGAAATTTGTGGTTTTGGTCCCTTCACCCTTCCAGAGTTCTCTCAAACTCCTGAAATTAGTTTCTTGCTGAATGTCTGCAACACAATTTCATTCAGGGAACATCACAGAAGTTGAACTGAGCCATCTGCTTCCCAAGAGAAAAAGAAAATTATTTCTTTTATGCTTCTGCCTATGGTTTGTGGGTCACCAAATTGAGATTATTCAGGCACAAAAGCATGTAAGGATTTGTTATTTTTAGAACACACACAGATTTCTTTTTTAGGATAATTAACAAGCTAACATTAAAACAAACAAACAGAAGGAACAACCAAAGTCCAGCTGCAAGCTTCCATGCTGATGGAGATATTCCTCCAGGAAGGGCTGTCCTTGCTCAGAATCCTGGTGGCACTCCTGTTCCTCACTGTGGGTGCTGTGCAGCTGGTGGGGCTTGGACCATCACTTGACAAGTTGTAATCTGCACCACCCCTGTAGCTGCATTCTCCCGTGTCTGCTGAAGGGAAGGAGCATGGGTGGAACATAAACACGTAAAATGCTGACAATGTGTTTAGGGGCCCTAGTCCTTGAAAGGATCACTCATGCTACAAATGATCCAAAACACTGAAAACCACAGTCCAACCAGTGTCCAAGTTACAGTCTGTGCAACACTCCTGCCCTTCATGGGGAGGAGTATGGGCCTGTCTATCAAAATACCTGTTACAGACTAAAGCAGTATGTAAAACAGAAGAGCTCATGCATTTGGGGCTTTTCTCCTTTGATAAAGTCAGGTTTTTCATCCAATTCCTTATTTCTGCCTTAGGAAAATGAGAGTAACTCCCCAGGATCTGCCTCTGTTGCTCTGCAGTAAGTGCCACCTTTGGGTTCCCCAGCAATAGCAATGTTTCCATGCTCAGTCACAAATCCAGGTCCTTAAAAGCCAGGACCACTGTGTAAAGCCAGGACAAGTAACCACAACCCTTCAGCTCAAAGGGAGCAAGGAAACAATCTGTGGAGTTGCTGCATCACCAGCACAAATAACTGAAAAGCCTCTGCTAACCTTTCCCCACAACACTCAAGCTTTGGTCAAGGGCACCCACAACTGTCTTGCACTGAGGGCTGCTGTGGGGCAAAGGCTCACCCAAGGCTTGGCCACTACAACCAGACACGCAGCTGGGAGATGGCGCTTTCTGTTTCCCGAAAGGATATTTAATGTGCTGGAAAGCTTTATTTTTCACAACAGAGCCAGAAATAAAAGCACGGGACCGAGACATGCTCCTGCTCAGACCTCCCCTCCTGGATGCAGTCGCAGCTGTCAGGAAGCATCAGAGCAGTTGGGCATCGAGGCCGGCGGCTCTCGCAGTGTGTCCCTGCAGGCGGGCATGGCAGCCCCGGCACAGCGCAGCCCCAGAGCCACCACCACCTATCTGTGCCTGGGAAGTCATCCACACAGGACAGGATAAATCCCAATTCAGCATCCAAATAGCAGAAAGGAAGAAAAAGAGACAAGAAACACACCAAAGGGAAAAAGCAAAGAACAAACAGGGCAGCATTCAGCATTTCTGTGCAATTGCCTCAAACAGAACAAGGATGGGTAACACATTGCAATTAAGCAACAAAATGTGCCCTCTACATCGACAGTTCATAAGGGAGGGAGACTTTTGCACACAAGCATGTGCACACACATGAAGCTGGTCACACACAGAGATACCTGGGGACAGAACCCCACCTCAGCTCTGTCAGTAAATATAAGGTATGTTTACAAATACCGAAAACTGGCAATGAAAGCAGAATGTGGCCCAGAAAGACCACAAGACTCAGCTGAACAGAGCTTCCTTTTTCCTTTGTGTACACAGGCATGTACTAGGTAGTGAAAAGAAATACAAACCAAAGCAATTCTTCAAACATAAGGATGAGTCTCCAACAATTTTCTAAGCTAGAAGTTTTGCTGGAAATTACTGTTAGGTATCATCAGGCAATCGCACAGCTTGAAAACCTTCAGCAAAGACCACGGATGCAAAATAATTAACAGAATTCAAAATGCTCTTACAGTGTTTTGAAAAGCAGTGATTCTCTTACAGTCATGTGAAAACATTCATGGCTAGTCAAGCTCACATACTTCAATTAGCACTTTGTTCACTCCTTAATGACTAATAAGTAGTAATTAATGAGTTCCACTCCATATATTACCATTTTCCCCTCTCTTTATTATTATTTATATGTTTTGCCCATATAAGCCAGCTAACTAAGCACTTGTAAAGGAGACGCCTCCTTCAGCTGATAGATGAAAAGCAGTAAAATATTAATATATATTAGTACCCTAATCAAAACAGATAATAATGTGCTTATATCCAGGAATTAGCTGTTTCACAGGGGTTGTTGGGCAGCTGTACAAACCACAAGATCACATCTTTTGTGTGCACGTGTAATGTACTGTATAAAGGAACTATGTTTTCCTGCATCTCTTCCTTGCATATCTTGCCTGGAGCAGTCTGCAGTGAGGTGCAGCAGTGAGCTTGTGCTTGTTACCTCCAGGATCCTGTCCCATGAGCTGACCCAGTGGCTGCCCATCCACCTCCCTCCATGTGCTCCAGTGAATCCATCCCTGATTTCCTCCCAAGCTCGACTGCATAATGGAGAAAATTTTAATGACAGAACAAGGAGGGGAAGAGAATTCAATTATATAAGATATAAGCTCAGTGGCTCAAACTTTGAGAGGAACCTGTTCAATAATGATCTTACAACCCAATTTCTTTGACATCATCCTGACAGCAACACATTCTGGATACTGAAACACCTTAGCATGTACTTGTGTTCCCTTTAGCATCCCTTGCCAAAGGCTCCAGGACAGACAACACATTAGACAAAGTATAGCTTAGAGTACAACCCTGCTCTGCTCTCTGCTTGGGCAGAGCCAGAGGAGCAACCCAAGAGGATGTCTTAAGTCCTGCAAAGCTGAAAAGTCATGTTCAAGTAGGAGTGCTACTGCCTCCAGGCAAGGTGGGCTCAAGGCTCCCGAGGTCACATGCAAGCAAACACACTGAGGCAGGGCATGGTACAAATATAATAGAACAGTTGACCAAGGACTCAAAACCTCTGCAAGGGTCTTTCTCCAAAAGCCTCTTTGAGAAGGGCTGTAATAGGTCACATATGTCCAACACTAACATCTGCCTGACTGCTTTCACATTTTACCTCCTCCATCTTGCATTCCTTTCAGACCCTCAAAGTCAGCCCTGACATAAAACACATATATTGAGATTTGAAACTATTACAGTGGCAGTGTGAAAGCTTTCAAGCCATTAAACCTGCCCTGTTGATCTCTATCTTTTTATATACTATGCCATGCTAACGACTGGATAGCAACGTCACGTTAACTGGGCAATTTGCATTTTTCCTTCTCAGCACATATGCATCTTTCAGATCCCAGAAGTCTGGAGAAGAAAGGTGGTAGGATGCTTTGCCCCCCAAAAAAACCCATGCAAATGGATTCTTGCATCTGCAACAAGACAGACTGAAATTGAAGACAAGGAAAACACAGCGGAAAAGCAGTCAAGGAATGCAACAGAGTATGTGACTTTTCTGTGATGATATGCTTGAAGAGCCTTCATGCCTCATTCCCTCTCTGCTCAGTGGAAGGAGGAGACTCTGCCAGGAAAGCTCACCACAAATGGGAGCCAGCTTGAAGGCCAGATGCGGAGCTCAGAGCTTACTGGCCCAAAGACCATACTGGGTCAGGCTGGAAGAAACTACCCAAAGAGCACAGCCCTGCAGCTGAAAAAAGAATACATCCTTTCATTCTTGGAAGAAATGCAGATTCTTGATTTCATTTTTTGATTTGTCCTCACATTTGAAATGTGTCCAAGATTCAAGTACTGTCTTCTCCATTAAGAGAGCTAATCTGCACCATCATCTCTGTGCCCAGCTCCCTGCCTTGCAAGAAGGCATTTGGAAGAAAGACAGGCAGGACATGTCCAGTAAGAGGGTCATTTCCCTGCCCCCTATTAATGATAACCAAGGCCCTGGAGCACAGAGTAAGGCTGTCATCTAGTGGCAAACAAGCAGCCCACAATTAAATCTCATTAGGAGACCAGCAAACCCAAAGCTGTACAACGTTATGAAAGTCCACAAGCTCTTTGCCATCCTCATCTCTCTCCTCTCCCTGGAGACCTATGCATGCCAAAGACTGTAAGTCTTTTTGGCATCACTTCTGCAAAGAGAATTAATCTTTTAGTGCTGTCTGATAGTGAAAATTTAGACTCATGTCCAAATTTGTCAATGCTCTTGAAAACGACCAGCTGCCACATAGAGTTTGTTTTGTATTTAAACCTACTTTGCCCCCTCTGTGGAGGGGCAAACTGCCAATCCAGCCAAGAGCATCCTAGGTCAGTTATCTGCAAAACAACTAAAACAAGTGGAGAAAACAGGGAAATTTTTCTCCCAGTTTCTGCTCACCCCACAGGCAGTACTCCAGTCATTAAATGAGTGTTGTGTGCTGCACCTTAGTGCAATAATAACTCCTCACTTGCCTTCACCAGTGGAGCAACAGCCAGCACTCACTTGGCAAGCCCCAGTGCTTCCAAATTCACAACAACCACTTTAGAGGCTGGTTTTGCTCCACAGGACAACTTGTTTGAGAGGATGTTTTATTCTTTGTCACTGTTTCCTGTCTCTGGCACAAGCAAATTACCACTGCCTTAAGTATGCGAAGGACATGCAATATCTTCTATTTCATACGGTCAGATATGTCTAGAAACTCTCCAAAATCATCTCCCTACCCTTGCAGGTCATACAATGGTTATAACATCATTTCAGGATATCACACAGCTCATTTGGATTTTTGCACAGCCTTTTCCTTAACAACCAATTCAAGAAAATTATTATTTGCAAGCCTAAAGTTTTTTACTTTCTATATTATTAACCAGTCTGGAGCTTTGCTGAAGAGCACCTGAGTGCAGTCTCCCTGCATGTTGCCCATTCAGGCAACCAGCCTAGCAACATTTTTTAAGAGTGGGCAAAAATTTTCAAGCAGCATCAATTTTTTTTCCCTAAATAAAGCAGTTTGCCTCCTTCTCCAAAAAATATCTACCACCCACAAGCAAAAAACTTTGCATTCAGATTCATGAAAGCAAGGAAAGAAAGAAGTGTACCACTTCTGTGTAAACTACCAACCAATCCATATCTCCTTGATCTACCACTGTCATTCTCTTTTGGAAGAGAATTACCATCCAGCTCCAGTCATTTTGTCCCTGTCAGGACAAATTGGATCAGCTCAATGAGCACTGCTTTTATTTGCAGTCATGTTTGAAACAGATAAATCAGGCCAGGCATCAATGGAAAAATCCCAATCAAGTGAGTGTCTCAGAAGAAAAGTATGTGTTATTACAGGGCAGCAGCATTTGAACAGATTAGCAGGTTTATTGCTTCTTACACAGAACAGTGGATGTGTGTTCACTGAAGTGGGAGCAGTGCCATGTCCTCTTAGCCTCGGGAGGGAGGGATCTTCAGTCCTCCACCACAGGAATCCTGAGCAGCAATGACTGCAGGAAGAGTTTGCCAGTCCCACTGCAGGGCACAACTCAGCAAGTCATCAGATCTTCACAAGGGAGCAAATAACATTTAACTCTATTCTTGTACCATCTGGGACACTCCTGGACCTTACAGGACACATTAGAGTCCATAATACAACCAGAACAAGGACCAGCGTGGTCCCTGCTCTCCTGGCAAAGCTCAGCTCATACCAATTACTGTATGCTTCTCCTCAGAGCCAGGAAAAATCACATATTAATGGGATGATGTGGAAGCTACCAAAACAGGTACTTCAACAATCTTCAACAATCAACAGGACATTACATGATCTCAAACAACACACCATGAGAAGACACTAACTCTGCTTTTACACTTGCCCCTGACTGGACCTTAGAGGACTGCACGTCTCTCTATGGAAAGCCCATGGAACATTATGGAGTGAGGTCCCTGTGGCTCTGTGTGTGACAGAGAATGAGAACTCGTATTCAAGTTCCAGTTGATGACTGCAGTTTTCTTATCAAATAGCCTCTTGTGCCTAGGCATTCTGTCCTCAATCAAATTAAGTGACAATGGACTGAAAAGACATACAGTTAAAAGAGCATTTTTCAGGGGAACATAATTTTCCTGGTGAATCAATCTGGGAACTTCAATAGTATCCAATACCACAGAGTGGAATGTTTCATAGATTCTTTCACCTCAGTGTTTCAAATGATGGATTTATCTGCTTTGTCTCCTGGGACAGGAAAATCACATCAGGCTCTCAGTGCTCTGACTGCAGAGCAGTTGGTGGCACTCACTGGAGTGAGGCTGACATTCCCTCTATGATAGGTAAAACCATTTACAAGGTGATTTTAAAGACCTCTGCAGCTCCACAAAGAAACAGTTTTCAATCTCTTCTGGACATCACCTGACCAGCTAAACCATGAGTCCAGAGAGCTCTGGTAGATCACCTCCTGTGTGCACTTCCAGCATTAAAAACAGAAACACATTTCCTAAACCAATGTGACTCGAGCGGGCCAAGCCAACGTTATTTCTGGAAACATGCCTTGAGCAACACTTTCATTAATCTACAGCTGTTTGAGCAAATTATTAAGGCTACAAAGCTACAGATCTTTTCCCTTTAAATCAGACATAACTGTAACTGAGTATTTCTTGTGGGCTTTGAAAGTCTGCTCCTGGAGCAGGAAATGTGTAACCGCCACTGAAAGTACAATTTATGGTTGGATTTTAAACGTAGGTAAACAATGCAGGCATCCTACATGCAAACATAACTGAAGCATCAGCCTTAGACACTCAGCAGATGGTCTCCTCTGTACCTTTGCACTTAAACACCTGCAGTACAGCACTCCAACCAGCTCTAAACCCCACTTGCTTCGCCTCCAGGATCTTCCCTTGTACCAAATGTGCTGATATTCATATCCATGAGAGGCTGCACCAATCCCTCTTTTTGGGGACTGGTTCATACCATACATTGTTTTGTCTTTTCCAGGCATAGTAGAAGAATACTCGCCAGGGAAAAAAAAGTATCCCTTATTACATTAATGTAGGACTTGGCACCATGGAGATTTAGTCTGAAACTTCTGAGCATCTCAGCTATGAAGCCACTAGAGATTCCTTTACAGTGGCAGGAGGCTTTCCAGGGAGCTGATAACAAGTGGCATTTGGGAATTCCAGAAAAGCACCCAAAAGCATAAAGTCTCTAGCAACCAATTCCTGAAGAGTAAGAAAGCCCTATGATTCACCTGACTCTGAAGCATCCTGCACTACTCCAATCTTTGGGGCTGACTGCTGTTCTGGTAAGCCTCATACCACCTGCTTCCAAGAGCTGGAAGCATAGGAATCTCCAGGAGAAGTCTGAGGTTTAGGAGTGACCCCAGGTCCATCCTGCAGATCCTTCAGCCCTTGTAGCTCTCTTACAATGCACCTACTATCCACATCATCCAAGTCTTGTCATCTTACACTACCTGTGTTTCACTCAGAGGAAAACCCCCTCCTCTATCACATCCCTTCCAACTTAATCCCCCTTTCTTCTCCTGCTTCACACCCAATTCTTGCTTGCCTAGGGTGACTTTAATCTCTCCTACACAATGTCACACTCAGGCAGCAATCTTTGCTCTTCCATATCAAACGTTGTGGGTGTAATCCTCTGTTCCACATTTCTACAGAACTTCTTTCTCCTGTACCCTTCCTTTTCCTTCTCCTCCCACAGTCACACAGCCGTAGACATTTGTGCTGAAGGGCTCAGAGCGACTGGCACACTGCTCTGACAGGCACATGGGATATCCACCCTTTCCTGCACACTTGCTACAGGTCACTGCAAGCCCCAAGAATATGTTTAGCTCATGCTAAACTCACTGACAACTCCTTCCAAAGAAAGCTGGGTCTTCCTGTGAACTGCATTAGCAAAAATAAAATAAAATTAACAAAACTTCATTTTCAAAAGCACCATAAACATTTCTTTGTGGTCCCATATTGACTCCTCAGTGCTGTGGCTGCTGTTCCACAGAAGCCCTCATAGCTGCTCCCCTTTTCCCACCAGCAATGCCTGGGACCAACACAGCATCAATAGGATTTCTGTAGGGGTGAATACACTTTCTCATCTCTTTTTATCTTTTTGTCCCTTGGCGCTTGCTCCATCAGATTTTTTTCCTCCTATGGCATTTCAGTTCAGCAAGCTGCACATCATCCAGCCAGTGATCAATACAATCCCAGCCCTTCCACAGCACTGCTCAAACAGGGGCTGGAGACACAGAGTGAAACACCCACCAAGGGCTGACAGGACTTTGGTGATGTGGGTACAATTCTCTCCCTGCTCTTTTGCAAACCCAGATGACTAATGAAGTATATTACATTCTCAGCAAGTGTTTTGTGCTTTCTGTGTCCTATCTGATCCAACTGCTTGCTGCTTAATGAACTGGATGAAAAATATGTCATTGGAGATCTTGATCCAAGCTTCACTAAATTTGGTGAAGTCGTATCAGCAGAGGTTTTGGCCAAAAAACAGTAAATATCCTAATAGTCAAGAAAAACAAGGTATTTATTCTGATTCCAGGCATGCTATCTTAAATCCAGATTGTTTCCACTGTAAGGTGGAGGGGAATAAATGTTCTTAGTGTTTTCTACAGTCAGTCTCATTTGGGCAGGGGACAACATTTGTCCCTTTCACAAAGGAGAGTATTCTCTGCCTTACTCCCCAGTGTCACTGGTTATGGTATGGACAAGCACACTCAAGTTCTCAAGTCCTGTGCATTGCCAGCAGGACAACAGTCCATCACTCTGATCACCTCATCACTGCCAAAAAGATAAAGCCTGAACCTAAGACACCTGACATCACTGGAACTATTCCCTTGATATCCCAGTTCAAGCACCTCTTTCACAGTTGACCCTTTATGACTAAAACAAGATGTATAAGGCCAAGGGGAACCCACATAACTTCTGATTTCATTACCACCCCAGCCAGCTGGGCTCAAAACTGTGCATTTCCCCAGCCAGTCTTCCTGTTCTACAGAGCAAAGGATTTAAGGTTTCCAGTAACATCTCACACTGCTCATCCCTCAGCCTCCTGATTGAGTGACCTACTTGTCCCAAGAGTTGCTCAGCAAGGCCAAAACTGGCATCATACCATTAATGAGTTCCAGTTCAGGTGAGGCTCTCACTGGCATGCTAGGGTGAAGTGTGATCATGGAGACAAGGTTGGTAGGATCAAGTGAAGATCCTCAGTCAGGTCCCACACTCTTGTCACTTGTTTTGCCCCTAGATAAGCACAGACAAAGGCAAAACCTTTTCAGAAGCACCTTGCTGAAGAAGCAGGAACTTTCTTGACAAATGGTCTTTCCACACTTGATTAAGAACATTGTACAGCACCTGGGTGCTCTGAATGAGGAAAATAAGCAGCAATTAGGTGATAATGAAACTCTTTAATATGAGAGAGAATGAAGATGTGAACAGAATCTCATCTTAGGTAGATACCATACATGAATACAGCCTACTTAGATATAAAGGCTCTTTCCATCACTCTTCCCTTCCCCACTTGCTGGCTGCTGTTGGTGGGAAGATTGGCTAAAAGATTCCTCCATAGCTCAGGAAGAGCTGAGAGAATTTTTCATTATTCTGAACCTTCACCCTTGAGCCCTTCAGCATTGCAGATTAGAGACATAAGCCTTACAGTTAAAGATTCATTAATTGCTTTTGCTTTCTTAAAAAAAAAAAAAAACTTTTTAAAAAAATTACTAGAAGAGTTATTAGCAAAATCAACTTGTATCACCTGGGCCTGAATGGATCCATGCATATGAGTAATCAAAGACCAACTCCAGGACCCTGACTTCCACCTCAATTTTGCTCCTTTTCCTCCTCCATCTGCCTTCTCCCTCCCACTGCACTGATGGCTACACTAAACATATGGCAAGAGGAAAAATTAAAAATCTCAGTAGCCTGACAGTCTCAGCATTAGTTTCTTCACTGTAAGATTCAGAGTATAAAACCACAGTCTACTTCTCTCCATGATTTTATGTGCTGTCTCCAACACACTTCCTATCCTCCTCCACCAGTGACTCCACAATGCCTCTTTCCTGGGAACACCCTCACAGGTACCAAACTACTATGTAAAAGCAAGATTCAGGTGTGGTACTAGACTTGCAGCTTGCTCCCCAAGCAGAGCACTGAGGGTGTGTGGGCTCCAAACACATATCCTTCCTGCAGTGCAGCCCATTAATAAATCAAACTGAATAGACAGTGCTGTAGTGTCTCCCAGCTTTGCCTGAATCCTGGGTGCTCCTCAGGAGGGCTCTGCTCAAACCCTTCACCACTACTGCCTAGATACACTTCCCTTCCCTCTGGGGAGTGAAGGGTTAAGGCAGCATCTTCTTCAGTGAAGCAAAAGACATCTTTTTTTTTTTTTTTTCTGATAGGATCATCATCTGCTAATGAGGTACCATTGTTTCAGACAAGTTCTGCCAGCCTCTTGAAAATGCCATTTTGATCCTTCCTGAGCCTGTATATGCAGCTTTAAAATTGCATGCATGGCTAAACAGAATCCACTTTCATCCACATTGGAAGAAAAAGGAGGTGCCTGCCTTCTTCAGTTCACTAGCTTTTTCAAACTGAATTTCTCTTTCTAGTACATTTCTCGAAAACCTGACACATCCTCTACATGTTCCTAATAGACAGTCACTTTATATGTCCTGGGGAAATGTTCTTCCAATTTCCCAAAGTATAATCATCAACAGAGATGTTCTTTAAAACACATCAGACAGGCACAGCATACTGTCCACCCTGCTTTTATGAATTACACTCTCACTGGGGAGTGGTACTTAATCTATTTCATTCCACTAGGACAATAAGATCACAACAAGGCAGCCGCAGATAGATTACCAATATTATTAGTAAAAAGGTATTATATTTAACATGGCCATTAGTACAACCACGGTGGGAAGGAGCCCAGGTATTATATTATAAGGACTGTAAAAAGTGATTCAGAAATGTGTTCTAATTCATTAGAACACATGGCTACCATCAGGCAACTCAAAGGATGAGAGTGGACTCAAGCAGAGGAGTATTATAATTGGTTGCAAATGACCCCAACAGCCTAAATTAGGATTATCTTTAAATGTTTGTGTTTAGCTCAAATTTTTCACAGGGAAGAGCAGCAGAAAAGTAGCCCCACAATCTTAAAGTGAATAATAAAGTACTGCTTTGGTTGTTGTTGCAAGGAGAAGTAGCACTTAGTAAGTGCTAGTTTATCTTCCTCCTCACACACATACAGTGAGGCCATACAGGGGAATAAACAAGAATTTTATCTAACCCCTCCTGTACCCATCCAGCCTTGTTCCCTGGGCTGTATTCATGAAACCACCATCCTTCTCTGCTCTCCTGCAAAACACTGGTTTTTAAATCCCAAGTCTTCTGTTGCTGTGCACTATACAAGGAAGTCCCAGGTAAGCATGTCTTTAACTCTTTTACTAGTTCGGCGACAAGAATCACAGAATATATTATTTGGTGAAAACTGCAGAACCAGTTAGGTTGGAGAAGACCTCAGAGATCATCAAGTCCAGTCTTTGACCAGACACCACCTTGTCAACTAGATCATGGCACTAAATGCCATATCCAGTCTTTCCTTAAACACTTTCAGGAATGGTGACTCCACCAACTCTCTGGGAAACCTATTCCAATGCTTTGACAATCCTTTCTGTGAAGAAATTCCCCCTAAGGTCCAACTTGAACCTCCCCTGACACAGCTTGAGCCCATGTCCTTTTGTGCTGTCACAAGACAAAGCAAAAGATGAAGCAAGGCACATTGCTGCCTGTATTCTACCTTGGTTATTACAGAGTTAGGTAATAGGTTATCTGTCATATGTCATTTATGTACCATGAGATGGGGAGAAATAAATTACCTGCTGTCCTCATCTAACCCCCCATGTTAAGCCATCCCCTTACCCTTTGGCTGGAAGGGATTTTCACATGCCAGGACTGTGATTTATCAGCTCCTCAGTGACTTTCTCAGCCCATACACCCTACATGCTTTGATTCCTGCATGAGTCTGCCTTTTTTCCCATGTACATATCCTACACAAAAAAAAATCAAACATATCTGCCTGCCTTACCTTCAACTCTGGCCACAGCCTTTTATATTGTGACTACTTTTTTGCAACGAAGACCAGGACTGGTTGTCTCTCTATTAGAGAAAATATAACAATAACTGGGGAGTTATGGCTCTCCCTCCCACACAATTGAAGTTGCAGTCTTGGGTGGAAGCAGCAACACCCAGAATAAAGCATCTCGCTGCTGGTTTAAGCCCCCTTGGTCCCCTGAATTATTGCATTCAACTACACATCAGCTTACAGATCCACCAGCAATCTAGCACTTAGGGAACACTGATGGCTAAAATCCTACTTGGGATGCACTGGTCAGCACTGACAGACTCTGGGCTATGCAAAACTGCTGCTCAAAGCCATGCACATGATTCTCTTCTTCATTGCAGCTTCTAAATCTGGTTGCATTTGAGGAACACATCAGAACCCAACTGTCACAATTCAGAAGAAGTCATCAAAAGCTTGCCAGAAAAAATAGCAGAAAGGTTTTGTTTGCTTAATTAAAACTGGCTTCATAATGGAAATTATCATGGTTCATCTCAAATAGCAATTAAGAAAGCAGGATGTGACTGCTGGCTTTGCTCAAAACATGAGCTAAGCCTATTCTGGACTCCAGCAAATCCAAATAATGATGACTTAGCCCAGTATGGAGTAACAACAGCCCAGCACTGTCAGTCTAATTTTATCCCAAGTCACACTACATTTACATTTTCTCTGTGGTCCTAAATTCATGCACACACACACAGTGTCTCTAGTTTTGCAAAGAAAATGACAGAAATATCTTGAAAATGTGATCCAGCTGCAGAGGAGAACTTCAAAACCACTGCTAAATGAAAAGAGGAGCACTTTTTTCCTTTCAATTCCTTCATTTTTGATCCTGTGTCTCGAGTTTTTAATATTCCAGCCATGAGTTTTGAACTGGCAGCTCAGGAAATGATGCCAGACAGAAGAACTGAGAGGGCAGGAGTCTGGTGCTCCACATTCATTCCATGAGCAAGAGCTTTGGCCTGAGCCAAGGTAATCACCAAAGCCACTCTGATGCTCCTGAACTAAACTGATTTACACCAGGTAAAATCGAGCCATGGACTCTTACACACATGCCCATACAATTACAATTCCCGCTGCTCAGCCTCTGAAGGGACCAACCAGGAATGCTCATCTCCTGGAAACAGTGCCCTCAGTGATCCATTCAGCACAGCTCAATCCACGATATGTTCAATAAGTGATTCATTCAATGAGGCTCAAGAGGGATTTTCCTCAATTTACTGGACTCTAAGTTGTGCTGGGAGAACTCTATTTTCCATTATAAGGCTCTGTCTTTTGCTGCTTAAATCTCCACCAAACTGAATGGATTGGGATACCTTCTCCATGTCTGGTGTTTGCCTCAGGCTACACATACACTGGTACATACATATCTGTGCACAGATACAATTTGGAAGCAAGGGTGAGATTTCATGTGAAGCAGTTCACCTGTTTCCCAAGCTAGTGATGGAAGGGCTGAGCTCAACCACATCCAAAACCTTCTTGTCACCCCAAACAGCTCCAGTCTTCTGACACACCCACAAATTTCAATGTTGCACCCAGTCCCTTTGGATCAATTGCTCTCAGTGATTGTCACACATTGTAGTGCAACATTTTGCACACTGCCTATGCACAGCATTCTCACTGTCCCAAGAAGTAGTTTGGCTAGCTGTAATTTCGGGGGTGCAACTGAGATCTTTGTTTCTATCAGCAACAATTCTGTGGGTCTAGACATCATTCCCCATGACCCAGCTGAAACATGGAAGTGTTACAGCTGTGGCACAAGATTGGTGACAGAACACAGGTCTTTGTTGAGGACAGGAAGCAAGGACAGCACAGAGGTATAAAAATACTTGGATAAGCCTGACATTAATTCAATCAGCTCTGTAAACTTTAACGAGGACTTAAACCTTTTCCAGGGCATCACAACACCCTTTCTCATCTTCCTTTCATGCAGTCACCAGGATATGTGGCAGCACCTCCCAGACTCTGTTTCTTATTTTCATTACCTCAAACTGTAGCCCTAATAAGAAAATGCTTACTCCCACCTTTCTTCTCTTGCTCCATTCTGTGTGTTTGTGCATGGAAACAGAGTCTGTCCCAATAGCAGCAGATTTCAGACACGGATATTGGTAAGAGATAAGATAAACTTCTTAAAGAAATAGAAAAAGCAGGCGATAGCTTTTGACATGATTAGATTGGAAATCAAAATCTTGAGCTTTGAAATGCCCTGGGTACCAAAGCAGTTGCTCACATGGGTCAGCAAGGAGCTGAAGCAGATGCAGGGATGTAACCAATGACAAATGTAGGTGGACAGAGCTCAGCCCTCGCTCGTTCCAGGCCGGGTAAACCTTGTCTCCACAGAGCACAGAAGAGGTGGGCACATTTGCCCTGCTGCTGCTGCATCAGTGGCCACAGGGTGCCTGTTCTCTTCATCCTGTGTTCCTGGCAGTGCTGGCCAGTCCCATACCCTCCTCCTCAATGCAGCACCCTCCTTCCCTCAGTACAGTACATACACAGTGCCAAGGTGATTCATGAAGTTCATTATTGAATCTTAGTGCCTTGATTTCAGAAGCTACACTAACAGACAAAAGCAGCCATAAAACACATCAAATGTGAGCATACACTACACTAGGAAAAAAATCCATGAGTCAAAAAATTACCAACATTAAACACCCAGAAACCAAGAGATGTGAACAGCAAACAGAAAGAGTAACTTCATGCAAACTGAAGTAAAGACCCCCCCACAGACTACAGAAGGCCATAAAAGACATGAAAAGGAGACTCAGTCTGGCTTTGAATTTTCTTTTCTTTTGAGCTGCTGCTGACCTTTTCCCCCCCCAAATATTCAAATATTCACTGTCATTGCTTTCAGTGCAAATAACCAAAAGGCAACCTAAGAAGTGTGGCACGGTTCTGTTTCCCAGCTCATATAAAGTCTCGCTATTTCAAAAGTCTATGACTTACTGGTACGTGTTAGAACTTGCCAGTCTTATGATACTGCACCATAGGATAGAATATCCCAGTTAGTAGAAGAGAAACAAAATGCACACGGTTCTTACTGCAGTCTGATATGCTGGTGAAAAGAAGTTTCTGAGAGAATTAAATCATTTCTACACAACAAAGAACAGAACAGACTTTCAGCTCTACTATGTTTTCACTCTGTTTGCCTCTCTCAGTAGCACTGCACACAGTCAGATGAAAAAAATAATTTTGCCTAAGGAGCCTTTACCTCCCAATGCTTTCAATCAAGAACTGTGAGGTTGACACCACACTGGACTGAAATAGTTTATAAGTGCTCAGGTTAAGTCAAAGAAGGTCAGATGTACCAGACTCCTTCTCAGGTCAATGAAAACACACAGTAAAATGAAAGGAAAAGATGAAAATAATTAATTGATCTCTCTCTTGATTTAACAAAGAGGGGAAAGAGCATCTGCACACATGTTCTGACTTTAGGAAAGCTCATTACTTGTCTCAGCTTCAGAGTGCCTGCACCAAGGGATCACCCCAGCCTGTCGTTCCATGCACATCTTCCAACCTTCCCTTTGTGGCATATCAGCAGTACCAGCTGCAACATCTCCCTCCCAGATGCAGTCTATACAACACTCCTTTCCTGGGTCCATGCTTCCAGGTCTTTATTTCTATCAAAAATACCCATTTTTAATCGTATCAGGCAGAAGTCTCACAAATTTAAAGGAAGGCACCTCATATTATTCATCTTCCCTTCCTATGTCAAAAATATGATGTGAGAAATGGAAGTCATTGGATAACATTTTTCAGACCTTCAAAATCCACATGAGAAATTCATCCATCACTCACTTGAAAGGACCAAAACAAAAAAGTCTGAAACTAAGCAGCAGCACAGGGAAATCCTGTCAGATCTCTCCCAAACACCACAGGCTGGCAGTTCAGAGACTGCACCACAGGTGATGCCAGATACCAGCTATCTGTCTGAGTTCCCTCTCACCTGAGGGCAAAAATGGTCTAGGGCAGAGCAGGACAGGGCTCAGCAGCTCAGCAAGCACTTGTGGGCATTAGGAAAGGTCACACATTTCATAAAGGGACTGTCAAAATCTGTGATAAGCCTCTCCTCCACTCCCTGCAATCTGTTAGAGAGGGTCACACTTTACTGTTAATTCTGCTGAGCCTGAAGTGATGCTTGCAAGGCTTTGCCTCCTTCTCATGCTATCCTAAGGGGTCTGAGCCCAGAGCCCTTGGATCAGAATTGAGCTGGGAACTGTAACTGTGCTTCCATGGGAGAGCTCCTTAACATCCAGCACCAGGCTGTATTCAGAACGCATTGATAAATCAGTGACAGAGTTGAGTTTTAGTTCATGGCCTGGAGATTGATTCCAGCAGCTTATCTGAGGTCGGTTCAATCTTTGCTCTACCCAGTGCAAGGTTAAATAAGTGACCTACCTCTGTCCTCTGATCACTTGGGAATCTTACAGCAGATAACCCTTTGTCTAGTGCTGATACCCTATTCCCACTCTTTAGCTTCTCCCCATGAAAAGACCAGGAGAGACTGAAGAGGGGTAACCAACAAAAAGAACCACAGTCACTGAGCAGGTGCATTGCAGCAGGTCATGTCTCAGCTGTCCATTAAACTATATCTGGAAATAAGTCTGAGGAACTCTAACATAACAGTCCCAGTTACATTCTAACAAACAGCTAGAATGTAACCCTAACCCTGTTCCACTCCTTCAGCCACAAAAAAAAAGTTTGCAGCTGGGTTCCTCCAGTAAAGGGTAAATGAGACTGGAACACACTGGCAAGACATCCCAATACTCTCTTTGAGTATAGATAGATATAAGTATGTTTCCATAAGTGTTATGGACAAACAAAATCAAAAATCTAAATAATACAAAGAGATCAAGGATTCAGCAGCATCTTGCATATACAGCTACCCTAACCCTCTACCTCAGCAACAAAACTGCACATCCAGTGAAAGACACTGTTTTAGGAGAATATGGTCTTTGTTGATGATATATTTTGAATATTCTCTTCATTAAAAATAAAACACAGTAAGCTTCCATAATAACAGCAGGAATAAAGGAATCTCCCACCACTCACCACCAAAGTAATTTTTCAATACAGATTTTTTTTTTAATTTTTTTTAATCATTATTGCTTTTCTTGTTGGAAAGATTAAATCTTCAATTAAATGCTTGTTTTATGGGGAAAATAACTGCATCATTATTATTTCCCTTAAATATGCTCTTGCAGTGCTTCAGGGCAGCACTAGTTTTCTTCCATCTTCTTCTTTCAGGGATAGAGCAACCTCACTACCTCAGGTAGGGCCTGCACTGGTGAACACTGCACTGAGGCAGGGCTTCACTTCCTTCCTCTGGTTTTGCTTTGCTTTGCAGCAGAATTGACTATTTTTTTTTTTTAAAAAAGCCAACTTTCTTATTATTTTTCCTAGTTCATATAAAGAGTGAGTTTCATTAGACACTGATAAGGAACCACTAGAAAAAGGATGGACATATTCTGTTATAAAATCAGAGTCTGGAATGTTTGACATTTTCCACAGATTTCCTAAAAACATGAATGAGCAACAAAAATGTCTTCCAGCAAAACATT
Source organism: Cisticola juncidis (assembly GCA_013400215.1). Lineage (NCBI taxonomy): Eukaryota > Metazoa > Chordata > Aves > Passeriformes > Cisticolidae > Cisticola > Cisticola juncidis. The sequence goes on along the minus strand of VXBR01000322.1, from coordinate 393,750 downwards.
AAAACTGAAATAGCAAGTTTTCAGTAATGTTTTGCTTCCTTTGAAAAATCATTTCTCCTAGAAAACAAATTGTGATGAAAATGTATTAACGAGGCACATGGCCTTTCCATGAGATATACGCCATGCAGTACATGAAAGGAGACTGATTCCTGGCTTTCACACTGGTGCTTTCTACAATTTTCTTTTACTTTCATTTCAAACAAAGGTCAACATAAAGAGAAAAATATTGGAGTTGCTCTCTGCATGTGGGAAAATGAAAAAGGAGAAAGCACAACTGTCAAGGTTCTGGCAGAACAATCAATGAATTAAACCCTGTTTCTGTGTCTGACAAGCGCCTACCAGTCTTGATCTACAATCTAGTCTCCTGTGGGATAAGCACAAAAATAAACAAGTTAAAATATCCCTACGAATCTCTATTGCAGATGAGTGCAGTGTCAGCTGCTGTCAACAAAATCCCCCTGCCTGCCACTGGGGTGTCCCATCCTGGACATGCCCAGGTCAGCAGTGTCAGGAAAGCCAAAGCATGGGCAGCAGTGGCCAAGGCAGCTGTTTTCCTTGGTAGCCAACAGAGAGAAGAGACAATCCCATGACCCTGGAGGCACTGGGAGATCTCAGTTCAATATCACCTTCACCCTCATTCTGCTGAGGCATCCCTGTTCAAGGCAACATCCCACCACCAGCACATGGAGGGCTTGCAGGGGTTTGCATTTTGAGTGACAGGTGGACAGATTCGATTTGCCCTCAGTCAACTAAAATTTTTGTCTAACATCCCTGAATGAAAACAACTTCAGCAGCCTTAGCAAGCCAGCCCCACTGAACTGGCTTGAACTGTCACTGGGCAGATCTTCTGTCACTGTACCTGTGCCTCTGTAATGGGCAGAGAAGCAAAGAGTTGAGGTGGCAAAGTTTGGAAGATAGACGTGCCTCTTACATAAGCTCTGCTTTAGACAAAATCCAATAATTAATTTCCACCCAGCAAACAGAACTCTTTGCAATTCCATCCCACATAAGGTCAATACCACTTTCCATTTAATTTCCTCTGTGTCCAGGATGTCCCTCACTTTCTTCAGGCCACAGTTCATTACTGTAATACATTCCCTAGTTCTGCAGCTTTGATTTTTTTTCCAGCCACAACAAATCACTGCACTGCAATACAAGCAGACCCCTCAGGTCCAGTCCTCAAACACCAGCTTTTAAGATGTGTCAAAACTGTCCAGGAACATTTCCAAGCACTGTATTTGGGGCACTTACCTGTTCTCTGCCAAGGTGTTGCAGCTCCTGCATCACTAGTTTTCCCAGAGTGATCAGTTCCCCTCCAGATAAAGCACAGGCAATAGGCACAGCTGGGAACATGGGATGCATGTCTAATAAGCTCGGTGAGGAGCCCACTGCAGCCCACCAGCAGCAGCAGAGTCAGGTCATGATGAATATTCCTCGTTTTGGCACCAACACTGACAAGCACATGAGCCCAAAGGGACACGAGTGCTCCGGCTGGGTCCGCAGCACCTTTGGCACTCACCTGCACTGTCTGAGCCCCCGAGTTCCAGAGAGGCTGTCTGCAGCTGTAACCCCCTCAGGGAGGGTGCTGAGGCACCACAGCTTTGCCACTACTACAGCATTTTATCTCCTCCAGCCCAGCTGAGTGCTGCTTTCCCAGGTCTCCAAGAACTGGCAACTTAGCTCTGCCTGCAGCAGCTCCAGGGAGGATTAACCCTTCCAGCAAGATTGACCCCTGCTCTCCCCCTCAGGTACCCTTAAACCCTTCTCAGCCCTGCAAGGAGTAATGGATCACACTCATCCATTTAGGTAGTTTTTGTAACTTTACAGATCCAGCTTTTGCTCAGCAGATTTGATGCTCTTACAAACATGAAAACCTTTGCCTAACCTCTTATCTTTAACTGACCCCTTATGTGACACACTTGGGAATGGTGATTTTTGAGGAGGATTTCAGCTCAGCCCTGCCCAGGCGAGATAGTTACTGCCTGCCTTTTCCCAGCTCTGACTTTGTTCCTCAGCTCCACTCCTTGTCTTCCCTTCTTGGGCTACCTCTCCTTCCTGCACCAGCTCATCTCCACCTTCGCAAGTTGCCTTACTTAGGCCTCTTCAACAGCCCAAAGCTGAACAGATAAAAGGAAATTAAGCCGAGCTGTTCACTGAGAGGATGCTCTCTGCATCCCTGGATATGACCACTGCTTTCTGGACTGGGGGTAGCAGGGGATCCCCACACTCTGGTCCAGCCCACAGAACACACATCCCAGGTTAGACTTCTTGTGCTGCCATGTTGGATGTGTGAGAAGAAGAGCGGAGTTCAGCTCAGTACACCCATTAGTAACACAAAAAAATACCCAACTCCACCCTCTTCTCAAACTACAGCAAATCTGGGGTAACTCAGCCAATGCCAAAAGGCTGAAGTTTTTCTTTCCCCAGTCTCATATTAATTTGGCATACACATGAGTTGACCAAGTTCAGTTACATTAGCACAGAGAAAACCAGAAGAGGAGCTAACCTCAAATTCTATTTTTAAACAGGAGAAATACACCAGTATGTGGGTTCAACCTTAAGTCTGATCCAAGTCACCCACATCTCAACTTCTCAGCCACATATTTGTGACACCTTTGGCACTTCTGCACTAAATCAAGGTGAACCCCTAGGAGCCAAATAGGGATAAAAGGGCTTTGCCCAATGGCTCCTCAACATTTCATCACTCTCTCCACAATACTTCTAGCTAGCATGTAGTTTTAAATATAATCCATCAACTCTAAGCATTAGATGTCCAGAATTTAATTAAATTCAATACAAAGCAGCAAGGAATAATATCCAGAGAACAAAGAGATAGTATCTGTCTCTCTGTTATGCTGGCAAAAGGGGAACACTTGGTTATTTTTGTCCCAAAATTTCTGCAAAGACATGCATATATATATATATATATATATATGAAAATAAGTGACACCTTTGCAGGAACTTAGTACCTACTCTGTAGCTGAAATTATATTAATTAAGCAATTCTTTTGTGGTTCTTGTATGGCATTGGCAAAGGCAATTTTTCTGTATTTTTGTGTCCAAGCAGCACAGATGGGCCAGTGTGTTAAAATGCCCTATGGGATGGGAAATGAGCAGTTGTCAAAAAAAAGACAAAGTGTTTCCCCATGGGCAAGTGGAACATGGAGCTAGGAGGTAGAGGTGTAGCAGAGAATAGCAATACCCACAAAGGCAGGTGATGCTCCCACACAGGACACACAGCTCCAACCCAGCAGCGCAGAGATCTAAATTCTGAGCCACCTTTGACTCTTCCAGGTGAGATGTTTCTGCCCAGCACAGCTGCCAGTCTCAGCTTCAGCATGGCATTTAATAACTGCTAACTAGTGTCAGGGAACTCCTGGGAATCTACATGACACAGTTCTCCCATTGTACCTGGGAATTTCTTTTACAGTGGTGCTTGTGGAGTAGGGAACAACACTCCCAGGCACAGCTTCAGCCTGGGTCTTTGGCCACAGATCTATCAGCTGCAGCCCAGCAGTGCAGCAAAGACACAAACCCTTCTGATGGGGATTTGAATTGCTACAGCCTCACTCAGTAGCTCTGAGCCAGAGGACAAGACATCAGAGGAATGGGTTTACTCAGCTACAGAGAGAGGCAAACCTGTACAGCAAGAACAGGCAGCAAACACATCACCCTAACAGGGTACAAACTCCTCACCTTTTCCATTCAAGGCAGTCTCCAATACATAATCCTGCTACATCTAGATGTAAAATCAGTCAAAACAGATGGTTAAACTGTCAAATTAACCAGCAGAGGGAGTTATGGCAATACAACAAAACAACACTTAATTGACAATGCAAAAATAAAATTAAGTGTTGTAGATATTAAGATATGAATTCAAGCGAGGCATCTTCCTTTTCCCTCTGCACCAATCCTTCCAAACGTGTACATAGCAGGATAGCCATCCTGCTGCAGTACAGGTGCACAGAGATAAAGCACCTACAGCCACAGAGGTTGTGCACACTACCATGAACACTTGTCTGCAAATAAAGCCCTACAAGTGCAAGTCTAGGTAACAGGAATGCAGCATCAGATTAAAGTCTGTGACTCTCTCTTCAGTGATCCATTTAGCAAAAGACCTTTATCACAAACATGACAAAAAAAAGAAGCTGATGCTACCAGAAACATGCTGTGTTTAGCAGCTCCTTACTCTGGCATCATGTACCTTACCTTTCTGACCCTTCAGCCACAGCCACCCTCTTCTTCCTCATACTCCTGATTTATCATCCGAAAGCAATTCTCTGAGCCATGCTTAGCACAGTGGAAACCTAATCAGAGGCCTCTGGACACTGCTGTGATAGTGCTGATAAAATATTAGTGAAGGGGATAGAGGACAAGACAGAGGGAAATATGAGTTTCCCACCACCCTGTCTATGAAGCAACACTTAATAGTCCATGACCAGTGCTGGTCTATAATATCTGTCCCCGTGATTTACCCCAGAATAGCTGCTGGTTTGGAGTATAAAGACAAGGGTAGTCACTGCCCTCAGGGAAGAAAAGGGGGCAGAAATCCCATTAGATGCAATTGGAAAAAGTTGGACTGAGCGGGGAGTGGTCTGCAGGACTATTCTAGGTCTCATAGTGAAAAGCATGGAAAAAACTATAGATGATATTTTGGTTGCTTATTTCTATTCCTAAGGGAAAAACAAATATATTCTGATAGCAATTAAAGTAACACATTTTTCATGTATTTATTTCAGTTTGAATAATAAAAAGTACACAGATACCAGTCTGGAAGCAAGCCATTGGGAACCCTTCAGAGGAAACACCAGCTCTGCTGAGTAACTAAACCCAAAGCAATCTTGCTTGAGGCAGGGTGTCAGGGGACAAACACAGACACCCGCATGAAAGGTATAATCAGCAGGAAAATGAGGGGAAAGGATGGACAAGTGGCTCCTTGGAGGACATGAGCAGCCTCAGGAAATCCTGCCCTTCCAAGGATGGTGGGGGACAGGCTAAGCCAGGGCTTGGGGCTGGGTGGCTACTGAGGTCAGCCCTGGGGGCCCCTGTCAACTGCAAGAAATGCTGCTCTCATTCAGGGCTACTCATTAAAATCACCATCCACCACCTCGCACGGCAAAGCACGGCAGCAAAATAACACCCAGCGATTCCTGCCAGAGCTGCTGATTCACATCAGGCTGATGGGGTTTGATACATTTGCAGAACATTCTCCCAGGTCAACAGGCAAATGTTCATCAAAATAATTGAGCACCTCTACGACTCAACGGGCCGGATGCTTGCTGGAGGTGGGGCATGAGCAGGGTCAGGTCCTCTCTGTGCCTGGCTTGGAGCTGGCAGGAGAGAACCACAAGGCACACTCCAACCTAGCACTGTGCCCCCCAGGAGTGCTTTCTTCTCAGAGGGGACTGCATCTCCTACCTTGGCACTTAAAGTCTTAACATGCTGTGAAGGCTTCCAGTTTCAGTTTGCACTGGAATTAACAGTCCTAAACCTATTCCTCCCACCAAAGAAAATTCTGTTTTCAAGACAGAGGGAGAGGGAAAATATAATTCCAGCATTCCTGATATAAAATATCAATATAGAGATTTAAACCACAAAGATTATATATAGCCACAGCTATAGTAACTGTATCTTCAGATCTTTTTCCACCTAAAATTCTGGGACAAAAAAAGCATCAAGGGTTTTTTTCAGGTTTTTCCCTGGAAGATGATCATTTGGAGCCTCCCGGGTTTAGCAGCTGCCCACTCAACTGTATAAATTCATTTTGCATGTACAATATTGAGAAGAGAAAAAGAGTGATATAGAATGGCAAGAAAGGAAGAAGGAAGAAATGGAATCGTGTATGGTGGCACCACAACAAACCTTGCAAGACATTTTACAATTATTTAGCATAACAAATCAAAACACATAACATACCCTCTTCTATATTCTAAAATCTAGAAGAAATACATTCATCTCTGGGTGTCATCAGATGAAAAAGTATTTGCATCCATAGCCTGTACTGTTATCAGCAAAAGGACTTTAAATCAAACTTAAAAGACCTTTTACCCTGCACCATAGCAATGCAGGGGTTTTAAAATACTGTGCTGCTTTCATGTGCCCCCTGATGTTCTTTGATGCACTCATTAGTGACAGGCATTCTTATTTCAGAAGAGGCTTTGTCAAGGAGAAAATTTCTCCCATATGGGATTGTGCTCCTGGAAAAGCATAAATGTACCTCCATTGTCAAGAATGCGGGAAGATTCAGTGTTCCTCACTGACAGGAGGAGATTGTTTCCATGGACTTTGCCCCCAAAGCCTAGAGGGAGGCCCCTTTACCCTTTTCCTTTCCTTATCCCTACCTTGGGATAAGGAGGCCAGAGCTCCACAGCTGCTTGTCCCCACAGTGACAGTGGAAAGACTACAGCTCTTTGCTGTCAGTGCAGACACACAAATTTGGACAAGACAGATTCCAGTCAGTGCCAACAAAAGCTGATGCCTTGCACTGGAGTGTCCCCATGGTCCAGCAGCATCTCCCAGAACAGCACGTCAGAGGCAAGGAAGCTGCCTGCAGCCCTGTCAGTTGATCTGCCTTGGCCACGCTGCCTATCCCTCAATATCCATTCCCCCCCTTCCATTATCCTCCTACCACACCACCCCAGCCTGTTTTACACTGGTCCCATACATCTGACAGAGCTTCCCTTGCAATTCTCTCCCTTCCTCCAAAGAGACAATGCAAAGACACTTAAATCATCCTCAAATCCCCATGGCAGGGGAGCGATGCAGTATTAAAGAGGCAGCTCAACGGCAGTGAGAACACTTCTATCCAGCAGTGCCATCAAAAACAGCACAAGGCTTTCACTGAATACTGAAAGCAATCCATTTACTTGAAGGACCCAGCCTGTCTCTCTGGATTTATGGAGGAGAAGCTTCTGCATACACCTTGTGATTCCAAAGTCTGGCGCAGAGATGGGGCTGTTCATTGCTAACCCCCTGGGGACACATCAAACTCTTGACACTACAGGACTGCAACACATTTAAAGCAATCTGGTATCTTACACTGCCATCTGAATTACAACACTGCCTTCCAGGTTGAGATACAGCAAACACCTCTTCCACACCTTTTGCTGTATCTCCTATACTCCTCTTGCTAATCAATATGATTTACCAGTAGCTTGGGACCAACCTTACTGCCTTGCAATAAGAAAATAATCTTTTACTCGCAATCTACTACTAACCTTCAAAATCCCTTGACATAAGCCACAGAGATGTCTGATAGCAGTAACTGTTTTTAGTAAATCAAGTGGGCACAAGACTTTTCCAGGCAACACCATTTTTAGCAGCCACCTGTGTTTTGGATTTTTTGGAAGGCTGGAGTTGTTTCACATGACTACTCAACCATGCCATCTTTAAGCCATTTGTAGATATTTGTGTTCAAAGCAGCAAAGTACAAAATAAGCTCTGATTAACACAGTGATTGTTGGATGTGAGGAACAGGGAGTTGGACTTGATGATCCTTATGGGTCCCTTCCAATTTGAGATATTCTATGATCCTGGTGCCTTGAGTACTCCAGCTGCAAAGCAACAGAGAGAAATGGGAATGTATTTCTATCTCTGGGGAAGGAAGCTCTTCAGAGTGAGGAACCCATGCACTGGCAAAAATCTCCATGGAGCAATTCATCTCAGATGAAGGATAGTCCAAAGGTCAGAGAACGTGAGTTTCAATCTCTCCCCAACACTTAGCATGACTGGAAGTAAGTCACCATTAGCTTTATCTGCAATAGAGAAGCAACACTTTGTATACATGTAAGGTGTACATGGGAGGGCACTGCACAGCTTTAAAGGTCAGATTAAAAGGCCATCAGGTAGGTGGACAGACAGATCAAGGTTTTCATTGCCCTGAGGGAAAAGCACCAGGTACCACCTTCACCAGTAAGAATGGCTTTGCCAAAATGAGCATCTGGATGCATTACATTGCCCAAATGGCACACCAGAGACAGAGCACATGTGCATGGCAAACCTTAAGTACCTTGCCAGGAAAATTCAGTTTGCAAAACGTATCTTAGGGAGGCTGGCAGCTTCACCTGAAAGCTTTCCACAGGTGCTGGCTTGCTTGTTCCTTAGGTTTATCTGTAATCAGATTTCCATTGTGTTTTCATTTCTTCCCTAAAATTCCTCTTGAAGACAAACAGCACAAGTATGTGCACCTGAGAAAAATGCCAAAGAGTCCACAACATTTCTGTTTTCAGTTTAACCCCCACAAGCATCCATACCCCAAATTGGAGTTGACCACAGCACAGAAAAAAACAGATACTATGCCACCCATGCCACCATTCATGGTTTGGATCTGCAGACTAAAGAAGCCACAGAGAAAAGAAGACTCTAATTAACTAATAGGATTAATTCTGAGACAGTGCATTCTGTTTAGTAGAAATAAGCAGAGGGGAACAACCAGGGGATTACTGGCTAAAAGCTAGCAAAGCCCATTTGCAACTGACAATTCCACCCATCAAAGGCACATATAAATCAATGAACTGTTGATCCATCACCTCAGTTTTCCTGATTACTTTTTACAATGCTTCAAAGCACCCTCAGAACTAGAACTCCCACTCTGAGTTCCCCAGAGATCATCTGCTGTTCAAAGCAATCAGATCCACAGAGGACTTGGAGTTTGTCTGCTTTGCTTTTAATGATGTACATCACTGTTTAGATAAATTATAAACCAGTTTCACCATTATCAATCATAACAGTGACTTATTCAGTCCAGCAAAGAAACATCAGGCTCTTTTGTTTGGTTTTGCTACACTTGAAGGAAAAAGCCACTGAAGTGTTCTCAAGAAGCACTTGACAGAGAGAGAGATAAATTAAACCGTAAATAGAAATGGAAATGCAAAAGCAGAGTCATCAGTCACTGCAGCTTGTATAGAAGTTTATCAGTCAGTCCCAAGTTGGGAGAAGCCAGCAACTGAATTTGGCAGCCTTTTCAGCCAATGGCAAAGGCATTAAGCAAAATCACAGGGGAACGGGGCACCTCGTGAGCCATCTCACTTTTTCCTGTCACCAGGGCACTTCTGCAGGAAAAATTTTGAACTTAAAGAATACATACACAAGAAGGAGAAAACATGACAGCAAAAAAGCAGACATCCCAACTTGAACTGCACTACCCAAGGCTTCCAGATTAACTGGTTGCCATTCCTTTCTAGAAAGGTAGGGGAGATTATTCGAGTCCTCAGCTCAAATCATGCCTGTAGGATTGAGGCCCCTGTGAACCCAACTACTCACCACCACAATAGGACTGGAATTATTTCAAGAGGGTAAGAAAAACTTCATTCTTTGCTGCCAGCTGGACAGCCAGCAGCTCAGACCATCACAGGCCTTTCATGCTGCCTTGACACTCACCCACTTGGGACTCAAAACTCTTCTCAAAACATCATGCAGAGGTTCAAGCCCACAGCCCTTTACCAGTAACATGCAGAATACATCTCCTCCCCACCTATTGCTTACATCAGTTCAGCAGTGATGGATCTGTGTCCCACCTTTTCCCAGGCCATGCCATCAATCCCTGATAGCTTGGGGTCTGTCTGCATGGCTCAAGCACCAGCATCATACTCACACACAATCTGGCACACAAGACTTGGGCTTCCTCTGCAGAAGCACAAGCACTTCCCTAAAGCTTTCCCTGGACTCTTACTTTCCAGGAGCTTCAGTTATACCTAGCAATCCTCTTTAATTTATGTTCTGCAACTAAACCCAGCACCATCCCCTGCAACTCACCAGCTGCCAAACCCCCCTCCAGTACCAGCTAGATGTGGAAGTCCCTGCAGAGCAGCTCTTGCACCCATCCGCATTTTATAGAAGGTGCCGAGTATTTGGGAATAGCCAACTATGAATTATATTACATTTATGATAATATCACAAATCTTGAAAGATTATCACTGTGACACATTCTTGATTTACAGAATCAGGTTGGTTTCTAAATGTGAACCAAGACCTGAGTGCATTCCTAAGCTTTACTGAGTGTTCCCTGAAAGGCCGAAGAACTAGTAACCATGAGGTGCAGTACAGGGCAAAAATAAAGAGAGGAGAAGCCATGAAATACAGCCCCCTGGAGCTCAATTACTTCTGACTCATCCTCCCAAATGAGTTCTTTGCCTCCATAAATCAGAGGGAACAGAAACAGTTGCACTGCTGAGAGAGGATAATTATTCTTGCACTGTGTGAGGGGAAAACACACTTGCTAACAGTGCCAGCTCATGAGTCTGTGCTGCTGTCGATAGGGAGGAAAATGTGCTTTTGAACACAGAGGTGCCCACTGCAGCCTGTGTGACAGCACAGTCCCATCCACAGGCTCTAAGCTCAGGAGAGCCACGGTGGCCCCTCCAGTCTGCAATCCAAGAGCCTCGGGATGACACAGAGCATGGGAACCTTCACAAGGGCAAGGTGGCTCAAACCTCATTTACATTCATCAGGGTTCATCCTGCTCACTTTCACCCAGGACTTTACTTTGGCTGTTCACCAGGGAATAAGTGGAGCATCCAGAAAAAAGGGCAAAATTTCAGATATCATGCATTTTTCCAGGGCTTTTCTTTCAAAGCAGAGAACTTAGCAAAATCCATCATATTTGTGCGTTTTTCTAACACATGTAGATTTTCATTTAGGAAACACTGCTGGTCCACAAGCAGCAGCACACAAGAGGGAATGTGACTTTGCTGATGCAAATGCCCTACAGAGCATGTAAGAGCACATTGTTAAACATCTTCCTTTGCAGTATTCCATACACATTACCAGGCCAGTGGGTTATTACAAGATACTGCAAATCTTATTTGCCTCGACTCTTTTGTCCTGGATTTATTAATTCTCAGATTTAGAGAGAATTTATTCAGCCTATAACTATCAGCTTATTTTCCCCATTGATTTTTTTCATTACAACAAGTCAGAAAAAGCCAATAGCAGACAAACCTTTGAACATTTTTTTTAAAAACGAAATTGTTCTAGTTTAGAAATTTGGCCTGACAAAGAAAGTTATAATTGTGGTTTTTCTCAGAGAGCAGAAGTCAACTTGCTTTGGGAGTATTGTGACTACAGTGCTCCCACCAGCTACCCCAGCTACTCCTCAGAAAGCTCTTTTAGACTGGCCAAGGCTAAATATTTTGGCTTGCAGTTAACAGCAGGACTTCACGGGAAGCAATAAATGAGAAAGAGTGGAGAGTAACATGCACTTCTAACAGACACTAGTATTTCAAATTAGCCAAAATTTCAAGGCTAGAAAAACAGAGGCAAACAATCAACAAAAAAAGTGGTAGAATCAAGTATGAATAAAGGCTGTGCATTAAAAAGCAATCTGGGATCTAAAAAAGGGCTGATGTTTTAAAAAAGAGTGTCACAAAAACACGGGTCAAGTCCTCTAGCTCACCTTTCTCACATCACCAAAGTAGTTCTGGGGGAGAGAAAGTTAACAGCAGCCAGGGGTAAATCCAAAGAGCTGAAGCCCAATGGGAGAGCAGTTGCAGTCTCAGCCTTGTAGAAAGCCAGATGCATTGAACATCCATTCAGTCTAACATTTAGGTGAGCAGACAAGCTCTGCTCATTAAAATACTCAATTAGTCTCGGGGCAGCCATATGTCCTTAGCACATACAAGAAGCAATTCAGATGTCTCTACAACACCCAAACACCAACAAAACCCCAGGCAGGGTGTTCTAAATAAGACCTGGAATCTACCTGGTGAGTTTTGACCCAGTTCAACTCTATTTGACCCTTATTGTCAAGAAATCACTCCATGGTAGAGAGAGCAGACCTGTACCTGGGTGAGCAGCAGCCAAAATAGCGTGCACAGGGTGTAGCCCAGTAATGCAAAACTACAGTAGCAACCTCAGATAATTGTGAAATGCAGACAACTATATTAGAAATAAAAGAGACTTAAAAAAAAAAAAAAAAAAAAAAAAAGAAGCCACCTGACACAGTCCACATCTCTGTTACTAGCAGGCACACAGATCTCAGAACATTTCATTCTGACAAGGTAACACTTGTCCTGAGCAAGGAGGAAGATCTCAGCTTGATGCAACAAACACTGAGATCTTCAAGAGATCTGTCAAGATTGAAAATTAAATTAATTTGAAAGTTGTTCCCCCTTCCAGAGCTTCCTTTTAACTTTTTTCCTTTTTATTAACAGAGATAAAACCCAGATACTGTGCTTGGAAGTGTATCTCATCTGCTTTGCTTCTTCAGTGTAAGCATGCCATGGCTCTGGTGGTGACAAGAAGCAAAGCCAGTGAAGTCCACTGCCTCCCAGCCCCACTCTGAACAGATTTCAACAAGGTTGATGGAGTTATCTCCCACAAGAATCTGGGTCTGCAAGACACTCAGGTCTCTCAGGGAATGGCTCTCCCAAGACCTACATGCTTCATAGGGCTGAAGTTCCAGTCTCAAATCAAGCCAAGCGAATGGCACATGTTGCCAAGTGGCACCAATGCCACAACAGCCAGACAGCCATGGGCTGAACAGCATCATTGCAATTTCAGTACACACCAGCCAGGGAAAGCATGAATTACCACCCTAATGGCACACAGAAATCAAATCAATCTGTCTCCAGTCATGTACTCACCATTTGCTTTCCCAGGATATCTTTCTGCTGGTTCATTACTCAATTAATCTTTTATTAAAGGCTTCCTATTTACAAAAAGGCCACAGCACCCATGACTAGAACTTTATTTCAGATGCTCTGCTACAACAGCACTCCTTGCCTTGCAAACAAAACTTGCCATCTTGCCCTTTACCTGTTGGAGGTGGACCACCAGAAATCATTCCCTATTTACCTTCACCATCTCTGATGGTTTTTACAGACTGCTGCTGTATTTCACCTTAGCCATTCTATTTCATAGACTAAGGAACCATGGTTTCCTTGAAAATTCCTTGTAGAAAAACAATCCAAAGCAGAGATTTAACTCTGCTCTGAGCTGCTTTCCAGTTCTCTTGGTTTGTTCCAGAGCCAGGAGTTGAAGAGCAGGAGGCAGTGCAAGCACAAGCTTACACAGCTGCAGCAGGTTTTCTTCCCACAGCCTTTGCTAATAACTTCTAATGTTCAGCTTGGTTTTGATTACTGCTGAACACTGAGCCAATACTGCCACGGGGCTCTACTTTATAACCCAGAACCTCAAGCCCCAGAGCCTGTTGGCATCTCAGCTCATTACCTTATGTGCATGTAGAATTATTTTTACGTGCATCATTTCACATATTCCTTCCCTGAAATTCATTTGTCATTTTAGTATCCCAACATTCTGTTTCAGAATATCCTTGTGCACATCCTTGCACTTGGCGGGTCTTTACCACTCCAAATAGTTTGCTGTGCTGCCAAAACTTAATTCTTTTCTTTTTTGTTCCTTTTTCAAGTCTCTGATTAATATTTGAAATATACAAGGTCTCAGCATGAGACCTTGCAGTATTCTGCTGGTGACTTCTCTCCACCAGGAAAATGCATTATTTACTTCTACTATCTGTTCGTCTTTTAACCAACTACTCTTCTAAAACCCTCCCTTCTCTTTTCCACTGCTGCTTCATTTCCTTAAACATCTTCTGTGAGGAACCTGGATTAATGTCTTTGAAAAAATCCAAGCAGGCATTACCAACACAGCCCTCTGCTCCACATTCTTGTTAACTCCCTTGAAGCAGCATTTTTTCCCTCTCCTTGTCCATGTGTGTTTTCACTTGAAAGCAAATGCTGAATTTCATGGGACACTATTGAGGGCAAAGATTTTCTAGCTTTAGGTGCTTTTAAAATTCATGCAAAAGAAAAAATTATGTCCCAAGTGTCTCTTTTGTCATCTCACAGATGCCTCCTGGATTTGCTTTCCCTTTTATGTAAGGCCAAAAAACATCCTTGCCCAAATATAACTACCAATACTAATGTGAACCTTTTATCTTGAGTCTCTTTACTTCACTGTCTCAGACAGGGTGGACTCACTCTAGGTTTAATAAAGGCTTATGAATGTCTTATTGAAAATATTTGTTTGGGCACTGACCCCTGAAACAAATCCAGTTCATCCAGTTGCTGATTCAGACAGCATTTCAGCTCCTAAATTCACAGATCCCTTTCTGCAGAGGCCTCCCATCCCTCACTGAGCTTTTCAAACCCCTTTATCACACTTCTCTTCACAAAGCTGTAATCGATTCGCATTTGCAGGGTAGGACTTTCCGAGTATCCCCAGAGGGAACTAAATGTCACCATTTACAGTGATTTAAGTATGTCATTTCCATGGAGCCCACTGGAAATCCCAGGCTTCACGTTAACATTCACTTCTTCAGCACAGCCAGTAAAAGTCCTGCTTTCAGGCACCTCCAGCAAGTGGATCTTGATAGGCAAAATAAATGCATCAAGCTGATACCACTCACACTATTCAGCACTACAAACTCTGTGCTTTCCTGTCTGGGTACTCAAGTTTTGACTCCACAACATTCTGTGTTCTCCAGTTTTGCCTGTTTCACCCTGATACAAGACCCTTCAGGCTCAGTTCTTGGAGAGGGACTGCCAGTTCTGCAAATGTCCCAAGCTGTAGGACAAAGCACTTTGGGATTATTCCTGTGCCATCAGAGAATACACAGCACAACAAGCTATAAAAAATAAAAGGAGCACAGCAGTGGGGCCGGAGAGAGAAGAGGATGAGGAGCAAGGAAATCACGAGAAGAATCAGTGCTGATAAAACAGCTCCAAGACTGAGAACAACAGGGAGAGGAAGAAAACCAGCAGAACTCTACCATACCTAAGGGAGCTGTGGTAGCTCACCAGGGTGGCCACACAGTGCACTGATTCTTCTGGTGCTCCTACAGAAAGGCCCATGGATCCAAAGGGGCAGATGGATGGGGAAAGGTATTTAAAGCTCTGTGCACCCTTAAATGCAAATCATTTGAACAAATTGTTTTAAACTTGAAAAAATGTCTGTTGATACAAAATGTTGGCCACTTAATTTCTGTTTGTTTTCCCTTACAATTATTGTACAGTCAGATCTTTCTGTAGAAATTGCCATTTTTCCCTAGAGTCACATAAAAGCATGAACCCAGAGCTCCATTCCAAAAACATTTGCAAGAAAACATTTCACTACAGGATACACAGTAGGGACAAAATCTTTTCAGAAATGTTTACAGTGCAGGGCAGGAATCTTTGTGTAGAAATACATCTGAAGCTGACAAAATAGAAACACATTTCTATAGCACCAACACTGAAGATCTGAGAGCAACAGTTGGTGTCAAATCTGGGAGTTGGTGTCAAATACAGGAGCACAGCAGCAATCTGTACAAAGACTTTTCACACACACTCTCCAACAGGCTGACAAGGGTTCAGGGTTCAGAGTTGAATGTAGGTGATGTAGTATCACCTTTTATTACATCTCTCAGGAAAGCTAATGCAGAGGAGGAAGAAAGGTTTTCAGTATTTACAGACTGCTTTAGCAAACTTCTACCTCTGACAGTTTCACACTTGGTGTGCTGCCATACATGCAGGATTGAGTAAGCACAGTGCTCCCCCTGCTTCTCTCCTTTTTTAAACTAATTGAATAAACCCTAAAAGCAAGCGTAAGATCTGCAATTTTAGCAAAGTTGTCCTAAATGTGCCCTTCAGACTTTGCTCTCACTGAAGTATTATGATAATTTGCATGTTCACATGTCCATGTTCAGCCCACAACTGCACATTGTCTTCTGTGCTAGATGCCTCACAACCACCACTGGCAGAACCATGAGCATGGCAGAAAACTCCAAGGAGAGCAAAACCTCTGTGAGTGTGTGTGCGTCAACCAGAGCTTGAAACTTCACCCCCACACACATTAGAAAGGAGAAGCAAAGCATCTCATCACAGACTCTCATTGAATAAATGCCTTGAAATTCACTTCGGATGCACGACCTTTAGCACTTCACACACACCTCCCCTTCTATTTTTAATACCATCACTTTCAGAAAGTTGATGTATTTCACATGCTTTCATCGCCAATTAAAAAAAAAAAATTTAAAAGGCAGCATAATGTTGATATTTGATGTTGGTATTTAGCCATAATGTCAACTTTACTAACTTCAGACTTGTCAGAAATGATCAGACATGGGGATCTTTCTACATTAGGAAGCAAATATCGTGATTCAAAGAGGCTTCAAGAATATACAAGTGCATGTAGCTCTCAGAATGAGAGGAGGGGGCTTTTACCTTGTACCAGCATCTGCCAAGTGTTGTGATCAGGATGGATAAAAAGCATCCAGAATATGGGAATTGAGTCCCAGCTCAGAGCTTTATAGACCTCCCCATAGAGTTTCAGAAACAAATGTCTCATCTCTCAGAAGTACAAAAAAGGCCACTAGTTCTGCATCAGGAGTAAAAGTACCTAAATTTCCTTCCCAAAAAAAGTAACAATTCCAGGACTTCCCGCTAGAAGTGATTTTCTCAGGCTGCAAATGCAGATTATAATCAATGAAGATGATAGCAATTGAAGGAAAGAAGGGCAGCTCATCTCCCAGCCCATGAAATTGCAGACTGCCATCAGAAGCTATTTCCTTCAATTCAGAATATTCCCTCCCTTTTTCCCATTTAACAATAGGTCCAGAAAAAGCCAGCGACATCTGTCAAACCCAGATGGCTCACTTGGAGACTGACTGTGTATCTGTTTATAGGGAAAGTGGGAGAATCAACAGAGAAGGAGTGGATATTTATGTATGTTGAAAGATGTTCATCTCTGCAATGACAACTTAAACTTGTTCCCAGCTCCACTGCAGGCAGGACCATAGAGATGTTGCTCCACTGAGGAACCTTATTTGTAATGGGCCACGTTTAAGAAAGATGATACATGTGGTTGAACTGCTCCACCTTGCATTGCCAAGGTCTCACAACCCTTGAACCAGGAAATTCTCCTTGGGAAAAGGGTATCTAGAGGATTATTCTGTGACTCTGCAAGCAGAAGCAGCACACTACAGTTCCTGGCCTCAGCTGTAAATAAAATGTAATTCTGCCGTTTAAAAGAAAGTGGGGGGAGACAAAAAGGAAACATAACTCCATACTGAAAAGAGTAATTTCCAGGGGATTAAGGTACTGTGCTATTTGCTTGTGTCTATTTTAGCTGCTGCTCGAGATGTTAACCTCACTACTCCCAGTGAAGCAATGAAAACAATTATTATGCTAGAGATGGGATTTGCAGCTGAGAAGACATGCCTGTTAAGAAAGGAGAGAGGAGTCCTGCTAGGAGTAACTTCTTCCAGTCCCAGCAGCATCCCATAACCAGCAAAAGTGTATTGTGCCTTGAACACAGTGCATCAGCCTGGGTGAGCAGGTGGACACTTGCAGGGACAATACATCCACCCAACCACCAACCCCACAGAGAACACGGCGTAGATGTCACAGCGAGGAGAGCCTCTTAAAACAAAATTGGATTGAGGACTCTGCTTTTGCTCAGAGACCTTCACTTTTACCAGCAGATGCTACCAAATTAATACCAGCCAGAGAAGGGTTTAAAGTCCTTAGGAGTGTCACAGTATGACTAGAAGTAACTTTTTTTCTAACCAAAACTTATTCTGTTTGCTGGAAGCTGGGGAAGAGAATCAAAAGCTTCATGTGATTATGGTGGGACTCTGATCATGACAGTGGGATATAAACATTGATGTGCTGACTGCAGACACTACAAAGACAGGAAAGGTGGGGATCTGAGTTGAACACAGCCTCAACAGCTTCTCAAAAGCCCTTGTGCTGTCAGACAGTGACACCAAGTATCCACACTCAATGTCATTGCAAACTAAGTGAATTTAGTTCTTGAAAAATGTGCCACACTGACAGAGTTCAAGAAGTGAAGCAGCTTCTGTAAAGACAGAAAAATACAACAAATACTGTTTCTTTCCCACTCTATCCAACTGTTGTGTGCCTCCCTGGCTCTCTGCTGGTAAGAGGATACCAGGACACAAATCCTCTCCTAAGTCACACCATTTTCTCTTGAAGTTAAACAGAGAGGCAGCTTTTGCCACTTTCACAAAGATCCAGTGACCCTCCACCAAGATGCAGTGTCACTCCAGGATTAGCAGCAGCCACACAATACCAGGGACCCTCACTCAGTACAGCCCCCAGCGGGCACTGGGACTCTGCCATCTTCCGACCCTGCACCTTCCAGCAGCACAAGCCAGTGACAGACAGGCAGGGACCTTCCATTACATCTTGCCTGTTTCCTTGCTGATTACAAAAAGCGTCACAGCAAAGACACTTCAGCAGCTTTGCAGTTGTGCAGCTCTGCACAACTTTGCAGCTCCCCATCAAGCTTTGAAGGCTGCTCTACCTCACTTTGGCACTGCTATTTTTGCTGCCTGTGCTGGACATTGCTAAGGGACTGTGCAAGACATTGCCTCTATAAAAAGATTAATATTTCACAATATCCTCTCCCCCCTAGTTTACCAAAGAAACAAGTACTACTGTATTTCCAGAAAATTGTCTACTTTGAAACAAGAGCATCAACCCTTTGGAGTTAGCTATCAGATGCCTGCTCCATCCTTCCTCTTTCTCAGTACCAGGACAAAGGATTGAGCTGCTAATAGCACAACACAAACATTTTCAAGTGTGATGCAACAGAGGCTATTTCTTCTGGCCCCTCTATTTCTGCACTGAGGTACAGCACCTGTGGCACAGGCTGTTGCTCTGTACTGTCCCAGCTACAGTCACTGAGGGCAGGACAGAGTCACCACGCAAGTCCCTTGGGGCCACCCCACAAACACCAACAAAAAGCACTGCAGAGCCTCCTCTCCCAGCACCAAGTGACTTCCAGGTCCCCTAGCACAAGGCCCCTCAAAAGCCACCAACCAACCAACCAACCAAGCCCACAGAGTTCAGATCCTGAACATTAACTTCTCAGAGGTCCTGAGAGTTCAGGCCTGCAGGGTCAGGTCAAATCCAACTCAAAGAAACCTTTATTTTGTAAGTAAACTAAAGAGTCACTGTTGAGAATTATATTAAACTGAGAAGATGAGAATTCCATTAGCTAATCTAATTTAACCTGATCTGTTTGAATTTCATTATATGTGGCTGCAGCGGAGACTCAGTAATGAGACTCCAGTATATTGGGATCTTGACAGCTTCTAACTCAATCTCCCAACCTGATGCAGACAGCTGTAATTGTGTTAATTAGCTAAAGAACCTGTGATGTACTTCAGCTGAGCTCAGGGTGAAGTGAGAAAAGATTAAACTGAAGCCAAATGAATGAGAAGGCACCACCCTACTTACATACCATTTACAGGATAGGAGTAACACACCCTGTGTATGCACAGATGTCTTCCCTTGACTAAGATAGGGGAGGGCATTGCAAAGGAACAAAGTGTCCCTGGCTAAGACCAGTTAATTAGCTTGATAAATTAATGGATGAAGGCAAAGGTTAAAAAAAAAAAAACCTTTCTTATTTAACCCCTCCCCCAAAGTCCTGTCAGCCATTGGAAGTTACACACCAAAGGTATTTTGGAAAACAATCAGATCATTGTTAATTCTAAAAATAGCTTATTTGGGTGATTTTCATATAAAGAAACCATTGCTCTTACATTTGTCAGCACTCCCACAGAGATCAAGAGGATGCCAGTTTGAATAAGCAGTGAGACAGCCTGGATGGCAGCTTTTGGTCCCAATCCCTACTCGGGGAGAAGAGCCCATGCTGCTCCCTGCTTACACCACAGGCTCAAAAACCAGGCACAAGTTCTCTTGATCACAGCAGGTGTCATGGTAGATTTTTCTGTCAAAAAGAACCTTTGAACTTCAGCACCACAAAACTAGTCTGCAAAATAAGTGGCATTTGTTGCTGTGCCCATAAATGCAATTGTATTGGAACAGGGGAAGCACAGGCATGCAGAGAGTATCTAAGCTGCCAACTCTCACCCTCACGCCTGAGGAGGGCTGGCTCAGAAACCACCGTGCATCCAAGCTGCTTCAGGTGATAAGGATGAAGGTCCTCTGACCAACAAGACTATACACACCAGTGGCAATTAATAAGATTCTTCTTCGGATTCAATGTTTATGAGGTTTTGGGTTTGTTGCTTTTTGTTTGGTTGGGTTGTTTTTTGG
>VXBR01000322.1:303398-373705 GCA_013400215.1 Cisticola juncidis | reverse complement strand
GTTTTTTTTTTGGGGGGGGGGGGGGGTGGGGGAGGGGGCAGTTGCCAAACTTCAGCAGTTTGGAAAGAGGGTGGGATGTTACAAAACTGCCTGGACTCTCCCAAAAGAGAAATTCTAAGGCTAGAGTCAGGGCGGTTTCCTGATGGAATACATATTTGCAAGACACACATAACAACCCCTTCAACCCTCCACACCGTGGTTGCCTTTCCAGGCCTCCCACATCTCCTCAGCGAAGCCCACCAGGACTGCCCAGAGAGCCTCTCCAACCCCACTGAGACCCAAGGCATTAACTCAGGCCAAGTTTTCTACAACACAGTGACACCTGCAGCACAAACAGACATCTCTGGAGCTTCCAACCATCCCAGCTGGCCTCTTGGCTAGTCTGAATATGCATTACAGAAGCTTTAACGACTTGAGACAAAACCAGAGCATTGTGATGCTTTTCCAGCTTAAGGTCTTGTACTTTACCTTCACTGCAGCCCTCATAAGCCCCAGAGGACACCACTGATGAACTCATTGGGAAGACATAGAGGTACAAATCACCCAAGTACACTCCTGCCTTAATTAATATCTCCTTTGGAGTCTGCAGCAGTGGAGATATAGAGCTTGGGGAAAACAGTGCAGGAGCATGTTTCATTGAGAAGGAACAGGATTTAGGAAGGGAGAAATTTTGCAATTTTCTGACCTCTCCCCTCTCCCATAGCCCTACTGGCACTCAGAGCAATCTGTGGGACAGAGAGAAAATCCGAGAGTAGCATCTGAAGCCTTTGGGAAATACAACCCCAAAAAACTTACACACATTAAATGCACCCAAATGGTGTAGGGAAGATCTTATTTATAGCTGGGGGGTGGAAATGGATAGAATTAATCCTGATGTTTTATGGAGCAGTGGGTCCCACTTAAATACTGAACTGTTTGTGGTTGAACCTACTCCAGGCTTTCCCATTCTGTGAAAAAAAAAAAAAAAAGTCATATTGATTTCAGAATTGCCTTCAAATTACAAGTGCTAGCAATAAAATTAACTGCATGAATTTCAAGCATTACATTTCTCTTGCAATTTCAATTATCGATTAAGTACCACGGCTGAAGCATTAAGCCTTGAAATGTTAACAGTGATTATTACTTTGCTACTATGGGATTTAAGGGTCTTTTTTTGGTGGTGTTTCCTTGGTTTGTTTGTATTTTTCTGAATTTTTGGAGTACTGCTTATGCTGATTACTCTGGGAGCTGTTGTTCAAATGCCATCATATTCAATGTAAGCTGAGAGAGAAATTGTCATGAATTCATGCAAATACAGTGAGTTTTGAAAGCAAAGTGTAGATAAAACATCATATTTTACTGGCCTGGCAGAAATAGCTTTGAAATTAGCAATGGATGGCCTTGCTGCTTTTAGCATCCTTGATCAGTATTTCTAGAAAGAAGTTGTACACCACTTTCTGGGGGTTTCAGTGAAATGAGGTGTCAGGGGTTTATTCATAGAGAAGCAAAGAGATTTTTTCAATCAGCTTTCCATGCCAAGTATGTTGCTGGCCTAAGTCCACTGGATACCCTGGATTTTTTCTAGAGAAAAGTGGCTCTGGATGGTTGACCATTAAAAAAGCAGATTGAATATCATCTTTGCTACCTGCAGAACACCCACATAATTCACAATCTGCATTGACAGAGTGAGAGCAACAGGAAAAACAAGAGACATGGTCCATAGAAAGAATGCAGCCCCATGACCTGAGGGCTGATCAAGCTGGGTACAACACTCCCTTTGCAGGGGTGCTGCAGCTGCTTGCATTCACCTCCTGACACTGCCATCACAAATGCCCAGCAGCTTTCAGCTTGGACACCTGCATCTCCCTAACTAACACAGCAGAAACTAATCCCAGATAGGGAACAATCACTGCACTGGTTGATCCACATCCCTGTTTATCTTTCTGGAGAAGGCTTTTTGGAGCTACCTCAGGTGGGAAAGTTGAGATATGGATGTGCTTACCAGGAGAGTGTGTGTATGTGCCTGCCAACACACCTATGTGAGAGAATGGACACAGTCAGCAGAGGGTTGTGCATTTGTTTATCTACAAGCTACTGCCAGCTGGAGCCATAAGGATTTCCACAGTCTTGCTCCACTGCGTGCAAGTCACATAAAGCTCTGCTTGGCAGCTGCCTTCTGACAAAGCTGGTCTCTGAAGGTTGGCCTCCATCACTCTCTAATTTCTAGTTCTTCCTAAACTAAGCTGATAAGCTGTGCTGAATGTCACTTCTGAAATCATTCAGCAAAATCTCACAGTGGAGCAGACAGTTTCAAAATTATCTCAGTGACTTAGATTTCCCTTTTCCTTCCCTTGTGCTGCACTGAAAACATTTCCACA
Source organism: Cisticola juncidis (assembly GCA_013400215.1). NCBI lineage: Eukaryota > Metazoa > Chordata > Aves > Passeriformes > Cisticolidae > Cisticola > Cisticola juncidis. The sequence continues at coordinate 371,348 of VXBR01000322.1, read as the reverse complement.
AAAATCAAGAGCCCATTTCCTCACATTCATTCACAGTGCAAGTCTAACAAATGCCAGCTTGCTCACTGTGACTGCAAGAGCTGCCCCACATATGCTCTGCAGGCAATAGAACCCACACAGGTGGAGCAGTATCATGTCCCTGAGGACATATAAGCAGCTGCAGCCCCAGCATAGCAAATCAGCGCTTTTCCCAAGAGTTTAATAATACCCTTTTTACTTTATGTTTGTAGGGTAAGAGACCCCAGATGCACATCAGGGCTCTAATGGGTTTTTATGCATTATAAAAATATACAAGGAAATTGGAACAGGTTACAAGAGCATCCCAGCTTAAGATAGGATGCTTTTGGACATGAAAGCCCCATGGCACAGCTCCAGCCAGTCAACCCTCACAACGGGGAGCCAAGATGTTTCACTAGCTAGACCTGAAGTCAGCACACCAGGAGATGGTGCCACTGCTGACAAGACCAGAAAGCTTTACACCTTCCTCACAGTGATAAAGTGAGACAAGTGCCTGCAACTGGCCCAGAAGAAGGCCAGTTACAGGCAAGGACTTGGGTGATAACACTGCAGCATGGAGTACTCAGCAGTGCCCAGTCCTGGGTTCAGGAGAGAACCTGGGCTCACTCCTGGTTTATGTTTCTGACTTGCTCCAGCAAGGAAGAATTGCAGACCATGCCAGCACCCCCTCCTTCTACACTGTCTCTAGGGTGGATGATTTGAGTCTAATCCATGAAACCTCATCTGTTTCTTAGTGATAAATCCAGTTTGGAAAACTAGCACTTTAGAAATTAGCAGCGTCAGATCTCGAGGGTAAGCTGTAAATCTCAGAAGGGCAGCAGCACACAGCGCATTCCTGCACAGGCACGTGGCAAGGATGACAAGCAGGACGCATTCCTTCGAAGGCTGGGTGCCAGATCATGAGTCAGGTCTGAACCCACATTCCCCTCTTGCCTCCTTGGGTTTCATATTTTGCCTACTCCACAACTTGATCATTCATGCCCTCACAATATTTCCCTCCTCCCTAAGCATTTGGCCTTTCAGCTGGAGACACGGCTACCCTGGTGATTTAGGGCACACACAAGGACAAATCATTTAAACCAAATGAAGCAAGGCTGTTGTTCTTGCACCATTTACAGCAGCACTGTGGAACTCACAGCTGACGGATGGGGAGGAGGCTAAAATCACAGGTGGGATTCAACAGAGCATCACCAACTTGCAGCCAGTTCTCAAGGAGCAGGACATGCAGCCAGGACTGTGAGGCAGGAGCAGGGGAAAGACTGCACACAAGGAATGAGCACCCAGTGTACACATCGACACTGTACTCTTTACTGGCCATCCTTTAGTACTACCAGAGATCAGATAACTGAGCTAGATGGTCTGACACTATCTTTTTTCCTAGTAGTAAGACCACAATTCAAGCACATTGGAGCTCTCTGAAGACAGTAAATGACCGTTTGAACACAGGTCTGGCTGGAAAGCAAGCAACCAACTCAAGACTGAAATAATCCCAAATAACATTAGAACTAATGTGAAAGTCTACCCTATAGCTAAGCATAGCAGGAGATTTCAATTTGATTTATCTCAGAAACATTAATGCACCAATTAGCTCTGTTTCTCTGGGGAGAAATCACCTCATCATTTACATACTTTGTTCGTATAGTAGGGAGGGGAAAAATTATGAAAACACATGTGAAACATTTGGATGTGCCCAGTTACCAAAGATTTCCTAATGAACACATTTGATTAGTGTTTTTTGATGCAAAGAGGATTTTGTTTTAACTAGAAGCGTAACAAGGAATTATAGCAGCTGTGCCTGTCATTATTCTGCTTAGCCTGTTAATGGAATTAGTTTGCTAGAACCAAATTGGTTCAAAAGATTAATTAAAAACAGGTGCTTCTTTGCAGTGAATTCTCCACACCACACTGAGTACTTCTTGTGGCTAAACCACCTCCACTCTTCCTCGTGACCTGCAGAAGTTCCCTTTGCTCTTCTCTGGGACCAATAAAACAGTAATAAAATTAAATTCAGAACTGTGTGTGTGACAGAGCATGGTGCAAGGACCACCTTAAGAGAAAAGCCATGTCCAATGAACTAGGGAGATTGGTGCTCAGGGGCCTTCTCCAGAGGATGGTGTTCCCTTGGGAATGCCCTCCATGTCACTGTACACCCCAAGAGGTGTAGTGATTGTGTAAGACAGCTCCAATGGGGTTTAGAAATCAATGTGCTAGTCAAAAAGAGCTGAAATTCATTAGCCTCAAAAAAGGAGAGGGTGACTTGAAGAAGCTTTCCAACAGTAAGCAGAGAAGTTTTCTACTTAGAGGCTTTGTCATCATCTCTGCTGGTCACATGCAGCCCAAAGTCAAGACTCCAGTCTGTTTTAGAGCCATGCTGGCCAAACTTCTGCAGGCAAGGACTTGGAATACTGCTCACACAGCAAAACTCAGTCATGCTGAAAAGGTTTGTCTGTTAATTGAGAAAAACAAAAATGTTGGGGCCCAAGAATGGACTAAGAATCAGAGAGTCTTACTAAAAATACATGAAATTTCACAAAAGACCAATTGAAAATCACACAGCCAGGGATGCTTCATTCACACATGAATCTATTTAAGGAGCAAGTCAAAAATCCCTGACCTGTGATCCTTCAAACCCTGCTCAGTCACAAGCAGTTAGGATTACAGCAGGGCCAGACTCAGCAAAGAAAGCAGTATTTTATATCCAGCTCAGTATTTTGTCATGTCCTCTCTCATTTCAATGCCTAGATGACCAGAGAAAAGTGGCAAGAAAACACATTTAAAGAGTTGTTGTAATTTTATTTCCAATTTGGGTCACAAGAGAATTCCTCATCTATCAAACAGTTATTAGGTTACCCCACAGCTAATTCCTATTCCTGCTTCACTGTGTTTTGTTTCAACCTCTTTGTGGATTGATATAAAATCCTGAGGAACACCAATGTTTGGAGGGGATGGAGAACTAGACAACAGCTGCACATTTCTTAAACAGTTGCTAAACCCAAGTGCTATCATGTGCCTAAAAACCACTCACAAACCACGAGCCAAATGCAATAGTTCCAGAATTGACTCAATGGTTTTGTTTTCTCCATGGGTCAACAGGACATGACCTGCTATCACAGAGGGAAAGCCTAAGGGACAACAGTCCCCTGGGTTCACTTCCCTCCTATTACCACCATGGAAATATAAAATTTATAGTACTATCAAATCACTTTTCCTTTTCATTTCTAAGAGGTAACTCTAAAACCACAAAAATGTGGTGCTTCAGTTTTACTTTACACCAGCAGCTGGGAATCAACAGCTATGGACTTTGCAGCATAAGCCAAACAGCAAAGCACCTACAGAATGGAAGGTCCTACTAAATTCCTTTCCCAGTGTTACCTGGGCCCCAGGTGTGAGCTGAGTGAAGCTGCCCAGCACCAAGCTGGAGTGGTACACTGGGGAGCAGTACAATCCTTGCAGCCCCCACCTCTGTACCTCAGCCTGCTGCTTCCATGTGTCTCATATCCTGCAGGTCACCTGTCCCCAAAGCAATTACATCCCCTGATGCAAATCTCACCGGTTTCACAACCCCTCTGGGTTGCAAAATTAACCCTCCCTTTGGCAGCAGCCACAGCCGGGGGAAGCCATCCTTCACGGCCAAGCTTCAGGCCTTAAGTTTAAACAGCAGCTGCTGGAGATTCTCATTTCAACAGGGAGGTGAGAAATGCTGCTGCTGTCACCCACCTGCAGCCCTGGGGCCAGGGAAGCAGGAGACCCTGGTTAAGGCAGGCAGCAGGATCCTCACAGCTCCTAATGACAGACAATCCCTCAGAGCCAGGCTGCAGCCTGGCTCCAGTGAGAACAGAGCCTGCAAGATGTTCAATCAGTCCTCTTGGGTTTGCTAGTGTGTTATCATTAAATTTGACTGCAAGGCCATGGAAATACCTTTTCCTCAGAAGAGCCTTCATGCTATGGCAATTTTTCCCCAATGCAGGTTTCTTTACCAGGATGAGCACAATGCACAAGGCTCTGGATTTGCCCAAATTACCTTGCTGAAGCAGTACTGCTGTAAGAAATCTGCATCTCTCCAGAGAGGTGCTGCAGGTGTGCTGCAATGGCCACATTCAGCCAATTTCCCTTTCAAACCACACAGTCTAGGAGGGGAATTCTGAACACATTTGTACAACAAAACCTTGTCCTTAATGAGCCACAGTGGGCTGCATTAATCAGATCCAATCTGCAAAACGCCTTAGTGTAACATCAAGGAAATATGCAGTCCTTGTGTGAGAGGGGGTCTCCTAGCTTAGAAATCTACAAGAGAAACTAGTGACTACTATAAAAATATTGTCTAACCTGAAAGTAAAAATACAACTTTAAATAGCAGGATCTGTGCAGGGGGCAGATGGGACTTCCACAGCTCTAGAACGAGCTAGGGCAAAGAGAAGCTTTTTCCTTATAGCCCAGCACATTCTGTGAAGAAATCTCACAAATTCAGCTCTGGCAGTAGAGAACACACAAAACCACCAACAACCAGCACTCACACATGCTAAAGTTTCTACAGTGCTCAGTCCCCATCAAATCTAGCAGAATCCTGCAGCATGGTCCATGAAGGAGCAGGACTTTCTCCTAAAGAGACTGCACAAATATCCCATGGCTTTTGCTTTAAAACCAGTCTTATGAATCTTGGGAGCATAAAGAAAGGAAACAAATTACTGCCCAAGAATATCATAGTGGTGCTGGGAATATATATTTGCTCCTGCTGGACAGGGAATGTAGAGTTAAAAATAATTAATAATCACAAATATTAGTGATAATCAGAGGGATTCTGTGGTCAGGGACAGAGCACTGTAACTAAGTACATTTCATAGTCTACCAAGCAGCTAAACACAAAGATGCTTGCAGCAGGATCTGTGTGGCTGAGAAAGAGATCCTGAAAAACACTGAAGTTTAATGAAATGAAACTACATTTCAAAACTGACCCAGTTCCTTTTGCATGACCACATGGCTCCCTTCCCACATGGGTATGCTCACTTCGTGCATGAATGTGATTTGTGGTCCATCTCCTGCCCTGTTTGGGAATTCCTGTTTTTCAGATCCCTGAGTAAGTTACTTATTAACACTCCCCATTACCCTTCTTTACTGTCATTAAGCAATCCACACATGATGGCAGAAAGATGGGTCTCATTGCTCTCAGGATCCCATCTCCAGGTTACCAAGTTCCTCTGTCCTTCCCAAACCAAACAGGTTAATTTGCAATCAAAAGAAAAAAAAAATCAATTGTATTAAACATCTGAAAACAATATCTCAAGAGAATTTTTACAAAGAGCTCAGGTTCAAACTGAATGTTTACTATGCAGCAGCTGATGAGCAGTTCACACACAGCCAGGTCAGTGCTAGTGATTGCATTCACATCTTTCATTTCATCATCTCTTTACAAAATGCAGAGTTGCTAACTACATTAATGTCAGTATGGAAAGCTCACATCCTATCGCTCTCCCCAAAACCATTCTTGCTGAGAACTCCTGCTGGAAAATACAGTAGGATAAAAAATAAATACTGCACCAGCAGTACTTACTTTATTCCTCATTTTTTCCTTCATTTCTTCTTTTCTGTAGTCCAGTCTCTCCATCCTTTTTCCCTTCCTGCTCCACATTTCACAGCTAAAATAAGAAATATCTATTGAGTGCACTCCTTAAAATGCACTTGGCTGATTTCCCTGATCTCTTGCTCCACAGGATAGAACTATGTTTTCCAGACAATTAGAGATGCACTTACATTGACAAGAGGGTCCTGTGAATACTTTTTTCAACTAAAAAAAAAAAAACCACAAAATACCTCCTTTTTCATACAAGATGACAGTTTTCAGTTTAAAGTTTCTTTCCTCCTACCCATTAGAACGTCTTGGTCCAACATTCCAAGGGAACTCCCTTGTGAGTTTTTTTGTGGCAAAATGGTGCTCTTGGTTTTCTACGGGCTTTTGGCTAAACAAAATAGCAACAAAAAATTCAGGGAGTTAAGTCTTTAAAACATGAAAAAAAGTTTCAGTGAAGGGAGTTAAGTAGCCTACACGTGTTTCATACTAACATACAGTAAGTTCTGCATTCATTGTTGGAGGTTCTTATTCCCCCTTCCCTCTCTTCCTACCTATTTTTCTCTGGGCTGAACCTGTTGTACAGGATTTTGTCCTAAATGATCAGAATATCTTACAGCATATCCCCATATCAGCAGCCCCCCTGCTTTTTCCATGTTTGTAGCATTCTCATGCTGTTTTCATTATTTAAGTGGACTTTTGACTTGCATATAGGTGGCTACATACATCTCACACAGGTACATACTGCATGTGGCACATGCTCCTCTCATGTCACACCATCTCTGCTCTGCTTCCTTCCTCCTCTGCCTTGGTGGTGGATAGCAACACACTTGTGATCCTCACGTATAAAAACACTCCCTGGTGCTAGAGGGAGGGCTGAGAACATTATAAATATCCTTTTTTTCTCTCCTTCATTAACTTCTCCACAAGTACTTCTCTTTCAACAACATCAAAATAATCAAAATCACTTTCCAAATTTTTTCACTCATTGAAAATCTAAATGCATTTTAAGGGTGATTAGAGCACGCCAAATTGGATTTTTTAACAAATGAACAAAATACAGTGTTTTGAATTCACTCATTCTTTGCTATAGCATTTCCAGAAGCAAAATCTATTTTTAGGTACAAATTGTTTTATCTGCTCTACCTAACATCCACACAAACATCTGGGCTGTCCCTTAAGACTTCTTTTTCCCCCACTCAACTCCCACAGAGTGAGAAAGATTGTATCACATTCAGTTTTACCCTCAGTGTCTTTCAGGGTACCTTTCCTCCCTCACTCTCAAAGGCTTTCAGTAACCTTGAGTCTGCTGGTTCATTGGTTCAACTCTTCCTTGCTCAGCTTTCCTCAGCCATTCTGCAAGATGTCAGCTTCACTTCAGCCATCCAGCCTGGCCCATTTCCACCACTTTTTTGAAATGCGTCAGCCAAATGCTGCCCTGTCTCTTCTGACACACTGCTCTGAGATGTGGAACTTACCAGTCTTCAGACAGCTAGGTTTTACAATCAGCTGTTTTAAGATGACCTCAGTTTCCACCAGTAACTACATCCTAGAAAGGTTTGGGCATGTCTACCACATCCCTCTACAAATAATCACACAAAAGAAGGTTTTGTGGTTTGGGGTTTTTTTTTAAGCCAGTCACTTCCCTTTATGTCCACAAATCCCCTCCCATTGATGCTGCTGAAGTTCTGCTGGCTCCCACATCACCACCTGATCTGAGTTCCTATTCCTTAGCCATGGATGCACCTCAGAATTCCCTGCACATGGGGTTTCTCCTTAGCTACTTTCCTCTTTTGTTTCCTCTTGGGCCATGACTTTGTTAAGCTCACTGAGCCCAAGTGCCACTCTCCCACTGCTTTTGCACAGCTGTGAAGAGGGAGAGTAGGGCACAGTAAAGATTCAGGGTTGCTCCAGGCTGAAAGAAGAGGTAGATGAGAGAGAAAAAAAGGAGCTTAGAAGCCCTTGGCAAGCTGGACCCCATGAAGGTTTGATAACCCTTGAAAAAGAACCTCTATCACACATGTATCTGGCAGCAGAGGCAGTGTGAGAGCCTAGTCTGGGTCCTCAGGGCCCAAAGATCATTTCTGAAGTTCCTTAAAGACATGGATCAGAAGCAGAGATATTAAACTGTGAGCAACCTCCTTTTAGGGGCTCATGGGCTCAGCCCAATACCAGGGCATGAACAGTCCCACAACTCCCTGTGGGCTTGCCACTGAGTGGCACATCTGCACATGGTACCTCAGCTCACTGAGAGAGTGCTCCCATTAGGAAGGATGCAAACAGAGCATGAAACTATCATCAGAGGCTATTAATGTTTTCTTAATATGTGAACTGAGCTAGAAACTGAGCAGGAAAAAAAAAACATTAAAAGCTTGTGTGGTCATAAATGGTACCCTTGCTCATCCTCTGCTACCCAGACTTTTGGGGACATGAGTAGCAGGGGGTGGATGAAGAGGGATACTCCTTGACTTTGGCTTTGCTGCTGTCACTGCAGCAAATCATGCAATGCCAGCAGGGTCAGGGGAAAAGGAAGCTGCAGCCTGCTCTGGCTGCTCTCCCATATGGTCCTTTCTTCTATCACTCAAAACCAGAAATTCATGTTAATACAGGATCTTTGCTCCCTTAAATGGCAAGACTCCTTGCTGGAGTGCAACAAGCAGCCCTTGGAGCATGGGATTATATCATTACAGACCACTGCCTCCAGTCTGAGGCCTAGAACAAAACAAAAAGCAATGCATTTCTAGGCAGAAGTACTCAGAATGACGGAATTCATAGTGATCAACTTCGTAATGACTGACCATCTGGGCAGGTTATTATTTATCTAGGGCAGCAAGCAAGCCAGTGCCATCCTCCCAGGCTGTGGGCACATGGTCACCCAAGGAAGGGAAGGCAGCAGTGGGGCAGAGCCATGAGGCTGAGCCACCAGGGATGGAGTCGATTGTAAATGCAAGGCACAGCCCAACACAGCAAAGTTCTGCTCTGGGACAAGGATCAGAGGCAGAGATGGTAAACTGTGAGCAAGCTCCTTGTAGGGACTAATGGGAACATGAGATGGGATTTCCTGAAGCCCCTCAGGGCTTGTCTTTATATAAAAGCTGCTTGCATTTAATTACAATCAGTTACATTAGCTACATCAGTCGATTTAATTAAATTGCAAGGACACTCATAAGTTGATTTAACTCTGTCTCAAATGGATTTAGCAAAAGTTGGCAAGAAACTAAATCAACATAAACCAAGATTAAATCAACTGAAGAGCATCCACACAGGATTTTGCAGCAATTTAGCAAAAACCGATTTGAAGACCCATTTTAAATGAAGCAGAGTAACTCAGGCACAGAGAAAGATGAATTTCTGGGATGAAAGCAAAGTGTCTGGCTCTCCAGAAACCCTGTCTAATAGACTTGAGCCATGAGGTTAAAAACCCAAAACACTCCTTTTCCTCCACATCCTGAAGTTGGCATGTTATTTTAATCTGTATATGATTTACTTAATTCATGATCTTCAGACATGTTTGCCCAACAGAACTCAGCAAGCAGCTGCCATTGCTAGGCCAGGCACACAGGTCATAAATCACCTCCAATACAGTAGAAGGCTGAAGAGAGAGAACACTGGTATTTGTTAGGACAATTTAATAAGGCTGTGAAATTGTGAGCATAAAATCATCTACTTCAAATTAGTTCCCAGCTCTGAACACACCACTTGTCTGATTGGTAGCTTTTAGCACTGAAATTTTCAGTATTAAGGGGTCACACACAGGTGACAGATAAGACAGTCCTGTTGCAGGCAAGTTGCACAGCATGGCTCAGTCCTGCAGCATTGGCTCCAGGAAATGTGGTGAACTCTGCACATCTTCAGCATGTTCCTGAAACGTCTTATTCTGTACCAAGAGTAGAGTGATAGGAGGGTAGAAATGCAGTTTTGTACATGGAAAAAACAAGTGGCCATGAAGCACAGTGCTCCATACAGGCAGCACCCTGCTCCTGGCAGAAGTCACCCCAGAAACATCCAGAAACAGCAAAGGCCAACAAAGATTCATAAACACATCCACTTTGATTAAATTGCTTCTTGTCAGCTCCAGGTTTGCCAGGACTGACCCCTCCCAGCCAATACCAACATCTTGCTTGCACTGCACTGGGTTCTTTTTTTCACAGCTGCATTTAAACCTGTCATCACAAACAAGCACCTCTTCTGTGAGACCAGAGTGGTCCTAAGAGCTTTCCCAGCAAACCAAGTGATTTATGATCAGCTTAATTTTTACACTGCTGTAAAACTAGGATTAAAGTTCAGTGACTAGAAGGAGTTAAAGTAAAGTGAAGCTACCATCATTTCCTTAGTGCTTTGATGATTATTATAGCAGTCATATTCTGAGAAATGATGAGCCTGCCATAAAGTTTCAAGATCACCTTTTATTTCAGTGAGGAGACATTTCCAAGCCCAAGATCTGCAGAAGGGAAGAAAAAGAAAACTCAGTCTGAGAACAGCAATTTAGAAAAGAATGGGTTTCCACACCATCTCAAACTACTCCAGCCAAAACCTGCCTGCAGATTATAAAAAGAGCAAAACCTCCTTGCACAAAAATCCCAAAAGCTGCAGAGCTTCTGGTTGTAAAGGAGGTTTCTCATCCCTGCAAGTAAGTCCATATGGTCTACTAAACCATCTGAAATCAGGTCCTGTTACAGCTTTGCACCTGGACAAATGTCTCCAGCTCCCCACATCCTACCTACAAGATGCATCCCACTGTTTTGAAATTTTTTTTTGGTAATCAGACACAGCAGAAATACTGTGAAGGAAGCGATGTTAGAATTTTGACTCAGCATGCTGAGTAGATTCAATTCAGTTTAAACATAATGAATGCCTAGATTCTAGTATTTACACACACATATTTACATTAGAAGGCATGCTTCCATATTTACTTTTCTGTGAGTTTTTTTTTTAATTTTAGTTTATAATTTACAGCAAAACCAGTACTTGGAAATTTTGAAATTAATTTACCATGAAAACATTATTTCTGTCTCTGGCCATATTATAACTATGCAAGATCAGGTGTGCAGAAAGACAGCAGCCACGATGCACTTTTCAGCCACACACAGCATGGCTCCTTTGTCAATCCAAATGCTCAGTAATGACAAACCTGCCACTCTTAGGAAGGTACTCCCAAATAATGTTTGGTTGTGTGGTCATAAATGGTACTCTTGCTCATCATCTGCTACCCAGACTTTTGAAGACATAAGCACACTCCTTAATTATCCTGATGTCATTTTCTCTCCTAGAAGGAGATTCACCTAACTTCATACAGGAAAAAAAAAATCCTACCTAAGTAGGGAAAACAGCACACAGAAGTTGTTTTTTGCCTGTGAGTGATCCAAGGGATGTGTGAGGCATAGGCATGGATCAGTTCAGTGAACTGAAGGTTGTGTGAACCTCTCAGCCACAGAGGTCAGGCTTGACTTGCTGTCACATGTCTATCACCTGAAGCCATTTCACTGATTTTCATGGAAGATTTACCAGGCTCTGAAGGACGAAGGCCTTTCATGCTGCTGATGCAGGAGCCTATCCAGGCCTTCTTCCCTATTTGGAACATGAAGCTCTGTCCTTCCTTCCTCATTACAGATATCACTAAAAGGGAAAAGACAAAGATGACAATGAGCATAGAAATGCTCTGTTGCCAAATATAGCAGTGCCATTTCTTAGCATCTCTGTTTGCTGTCTGCAAACAGCTCACCCCCAAATAGCAGGGGATGATGCACTGCACCGAACAGACGGTGGCAGCTCTGAGTAGTGTCACATCTCAGCTCATGGGCATCAAGAACTGAAACAAGGGACCAAAAAGAGAATAACTGAACATTCCAATTTGTTCTTCCCCAGACTGGTCATTGTGGTACTTATTTACTGATACCTTTTCTTCTTTATCTCCTTGTTAGGGTAGGTTTCCTGTCTTTTTTTCTTTCACGTCAGAAAAGCTTTAGCATTTCATTGTTCTTCCGTCCTCCAAATACTCACTAATTCTGAACTATGTTTTCTGGTGTGGAGTGACCATCACCCACTGGTCCAAATAAGAGATTCAACAGATGGACACAATATGTATTTTGACATAACTAGATTAGCTACTTCAGAACCACCTACCATGGGTTGTTGTGTTTAACACCCCAGAAGCCTGATCTGGTAAAGCAAATCTTTCAGGAAATCCTGGCAAGCCACAACCAGAGGACCAGACTGCTGCAATTCACAGCAATTTCATTCCAGCAGTGTCACTCAGGGGTTGTGCTCACAGTCACTGCAAAGGCACTCAGAGTAACAGGGACAGCCAGCACACGACACAGGCATCTCCAGAATCCTTTTCTGTGTGGGCCTTGTGCCTAGCACCTTCCCAAGAGGCTTGATTTTTTCATGCCCTCCTTGTGCAATCAAGCCTTAAATATCAAACAGCAGCCTTCCTACCTCTTTCCCCAGGGGCTTATTTCATTGTTTAAGTGATCTTCCAGCACAAAATGCAAGAAGCTGTCAGCAGCACAGCTAATACAGTCATCACCCAAAAGCCAGCAGCCCTGTTCTGTGCAGATATTTATATGTTATTAAATAATCTTCAACAGGATGTGAAGGCAGCAAGGGACTGAGATTTGTGCAAAAACACACCCCCATACACCAAAAAAAGAAAAAAACTGAAAAGAAGGAAATTAATTATTAACAGTCATGAACCCTTCAAGAGAATAGCAAGGAATAGTTTGCTGCAGGATGTACCAAACAGCAATGAAAAACTGCTTCTATGCCATACTAAGGATGGGAAGCACCAGAACTGACTGTCCCTTCAGCAGGATCCATTACTGGGTCATTTGGCTTGCACTTTCCTCAACAGCTAATCTTGACTGCAAAGTGAATGCTCTGCTAGCAAATTCTATCCCAGTCTTGCTTCCTCCAGTTCCCATGAGGTTTTCCTGCTGTTGGCTCAGAGCAAAAAATCTCAATCACAAGCCCAAAGACACCCCTTCCTCCCACATTAATCCGTTCAGAAGGGATTCAGTGGCACAGGGCTGAAGGACAAGCCCTTAAAAAAATGCCAGGCATGAACATATGCACCAAGCAGGGCAAGCCAGCCCCGGGGCTGGGTGCAGGCATGGGCACCCAAACCCCTGGGCACTGCCCCCAGCCCCACCCATGCAGAGCTGGGCACCTCCACCAGTGAGCTCAGAAACACTACAGTCCAGCCTACTTGTAACCACACTTCCTAGGATTTAGGAGCAAAACTTACCAGGCAACACGTCCATCACCACAGCACCCTGATCATTGATGGGGCATCCACAAGGAGAGGCACCATGGGCTTTGTCAGAGCCAGCACAGCAGCAAAAATTGTGGTCCTTCTGCTACTGACCATGGAGGAGCAGCCAGTGCATGATAGAGCTTGTTTCCTCTCACAGATGGGTCAATTTTCAGACATATTTCCCTGAAAATATACTAACACAGACAAACCTACTACCCTCACAGAGACTCAGCATACTACCAAAAGAATAAAAAAGGTTCCTGTCTGCCTCCCAGCTTATCCCAAGCAACAAACTCCTGAGTTCTCTAACCTTCTCCTTTAACACACAGACTTCGCTGGGGCATGGAGACCACAGAAATTTATTCACTCTTCATTTCAAGATGGATTAAAGCTATGGTTACAAGCTAAAAAACAAAAACAACCAAACAGACAAAAGCAACAATCACCAAAAAATAAACAAAAACCCCAAACAAACCAGAAAACCCAAACAAACCAAAAAACCCACAACAACAGCAACAACAACTCACCAGCCCAAACGCTGCTACTTTTCAGTGCTTGGTCACAGATTTCCAACAGAAGATGGAGAGATCACACCACTATTGCACACAGTGTTTTAGGGTCAGTTCCCGACTCAGCTGGCACTGCCTGGGATATGCATCCAGCTAAAGGCTCCCAAAAGGCAGCCTTGAGAGGAGAGAAGAGGTTCTGCAGCTTCTGCTGTGTGCTCAGCAAAGGGAATGTACAATATGAGACCTATTAAACTGCAGACACCTGGGTATATACCAAGCAACCTGGACTGGAAAACCCTCCCTGATATCTTGTTCCCCCAGTCAACTTTTGTTACAAAGGAAAAGCCAAGCTCAGCTTTCAGGAGAGGACAGAGGTGACAAGGGAGGGAAATACATGACAGAGGTGGCTGTTGACTGGGCATCCTTTCTGACCTCCTGCTGACAAGATGGGCTGTATGATAGCCTTTGATGCCATATACCAGTGAAGAGGGACTGGTTCTGGTTTTGAAGAGGGACTGGTTCTGGTTTGTGGGCACATTTCTTCCTTAGGCAAGGTCCTCATCACCTCAGCACAGCTTGCCTGCCCTTCTCATTTAATGGCAGAGATACATTCATAGCTGAGGGGAAACTAGCAAAGCATGGGGATTTTTGTGAATGAAGAGCAACAGAAAAGGATGACAAGGACTGGAACCACCTGCAAACACACTGCTTTTCCCAGTCAGACTATACAAACTTTGATAAATCCATTTATCATAAACCAACTAAATACAATACTGGAATGAGCTAAAGAAAAGCTCCTTGGTGTGGTGTCATCCTGCCTGCATCCACTACAGTGGGAATTATGCCTGGGAGATGCACTATATGCTTCCCCTAAGCAAATACAGAACACTGACATGTGCTAGATTTGTTCAGCCACAGTGCCATTATAGCTTCCACCAGGTGCTAAACACTGAGAACTCCCATAACTCGAACTTGTAAGCATGACTATAGGGAAAGCTGTTAAAGAAAAAAGGTTAAAAGACAAGATGGGCCCAAGAATAAACTTTCTTGTCACAGACAGTGAGCTATTTTCCCAGCCTCCTCAAGAAGCACCATCTATGTGCCCTTGGACAGGGCTGGCTCCTCTTCTGTCCAGGAGGCTCAGATCAATACCCAGGAATAGCACTGATCAATTTTTAAGAGGAATAACAGCCATCTCACCCCTTCACTAAACAGCTGCACACACATTATTTGCAGTTGCTGCCAAACCCCTGAAAGATTCACAAGGGACCACACTAATCAATTTTTATTTCTATTAAACTGCTGCCTGGAGCATGCTGGAGGAAACATGGGCAGAAGGGACTACCCTAAATGAAGATCTTTACAAGTCAGCACAGCAGGGATTTACACCAACTCGTTGGTCTTTTGAGTAGGCCAACAAAGATGAAAGAGGCAATCTGCCAGTCAGCCAAGACACTGCCCCAACTTGGGACACCAAATGTTTCCATCGTTCCCTTCTGCCTTAGCCACCATCACAGGCTTTCAGCTTTGAAAGTGAGATCTCTGAGGACTTGATAAGCAAGGTTAAGATTTAATGGACTGACTGGTATATCTGAATCATTAATCATTGCCTTCACTGAAGAACAACTCCAATTTTACTTTTATCCAAATCTCTAGTTCCATTCCCTCCTGCCTCAAAGCTAGCAAAGGGGATTCCTGGCTGGAGACATCCAGCCTCTCTGGATGTCTTCAGCTATCTCATTAAAATATATTAATCTTTCAGAGAGCTTGGGCCTTTTTGTTCCACACATGACTTTCTACCAACCAAATCTGGCTGGAACTCTGGACTTGGCAGTGAGGATGTCTCCATCTCAGGTGGTCACCTCTTCACAGGGGGAAGCAGCTCTTGCAGACATGCTGCTCATGGATATACCACATATCTGGATGGGACAAAAGAAGATAAACCACTGGCTTCCCTTCTACAATGAGGAAGGGGGGCAGGCAGGCAAAATTAGGCAAACAAATCTCATCCAACAGCATTTTCACTTGCAGCTTGCCAACAAGGAGAGCTTCCAACCATCTGCTTAGAATGAAGTACTGGGAAAATATAAAAGGAACCCAACAAGTAAATGATGGTGACAGCAAATGAAAACTCTCAGTACTGTAGCTACATTTGTGTGATGAGCTATAAGGATGCTGGTGCATGTGACATCTCTATCTTGGATAATAAAATATCCCCAGTAAGATGGAAAGTGTTATCAAAGAGGTGGCAGAGGACTGAGGTCCAGATGATGCCTTGGAGTGGATATCTAGAACAGAGCCTAGACAGAGTTGGAGAATAAAGTAGGTATTTATTAAAAGGCCTTTATTTTTAGGTATTTATTAAAAGGATACACCTTGGGCAGTGTAAAAGCCTCACAGAGGCTACAATCAAGATGGATGATGGTCACAAGTTTTTCAAATGGATTTAAGTTTGGTCTATTTGCATATCAGGGGTTCATTCTCTAATTACAGCTTCAGGTGAAGTCACATTCCCCCAGTTTGCTCCCTCCCAACTCATTTCTGTTTCTGCTTTTCAGGGCCTGAGGCAGAAGCTGTCCTTGGTACTCAGGCCCAGAAGGATTGTTTTCTCTGACCAAAATGTGAAGAGAGCTTACTAACACTCCACATGGAGTTCAGAGTTATACACTAGTGCAGTACAGGATCTGAAAAATATAAAAGCTAAAAACTTAAGGCATCACAGACACTAAGTTCAGGCTGGCTGGCAATGATCAACAGCCAAACACAAGGACAATCCTACACATTTCTTTCTGCTTGCTTGCCTCTGACCTGAGCTGTAACTAAATTTCTCAACAGTTTAAGAATTTTACAATTCTTATTTGGGTAATGAGGCAGGGCAGGGTGGCCCATTTTGGAGGCCAGAATAACTAAATCATCACTTTCACAAAGTTATACTATCAAGCTATAACAGTATTTCTAAAAGGTACTCCCACATCTTTTCATCATGAGATAAAGCCAGCAGTTTGCATTTATCTTTTTGCATTCCATCCAGACTTGGTCCTCTATTGCCTCATTTTCACAAGACACATCCTTGAAGCACTAGAGAAAGATATACAGCCTCTTCTTTCAGGTCACAGTGTCCATCAGAGGTTTGGGACACCAATAAAGATGACATAAGGGCTTTGCAGACAATGAAAATAAAAATGAAAAAACTCTCCAGAAGAGGACCATATCAACCTGGACAATAACATGAAGTGAGTCACATTAGATACTCCAACATCACCATGCCAAGAGCAGAAGATAGGTGAGCTTTCCAGTCCATTGTGACCTGCCAAATACCTTGAGTAAGTGCATAGGCAGAACAGTGAGACTATCTGGCTGGCAACTATCTTGAGTCACAGTGGCTCTCGACAGGCAAAGACCTGATCCATGCACTGTGGGCTGCTGTGCTCTGGTACTGACCTCAGCGATGACAAATGCTCCTGTGATGGATTAGATGAAGTAGGGAGGACTGAAACAACCACTGGAAGATGAGTCCAAGGTGGTACAAGGGCACAAAAGGGACAAAAGCCCTGAGAACAGTTAACAACTCCACATCAAGAGAGACATTGCACCGCTCAGCCTCCCAGCTAATTCAAACAGCCTCAAACTGTTATTCCCTCTTTTTTCACCAAGATGTTCCTACCAGACCTAAGTAGTTTGCTGCAAAAGAACTCTCATAGTGGGGAAAGTCTACTTCAAGGTTTTTAATGCTTAAATCTTGTTTCATTCCTTCCCTAAAACCAAAATAACAAAACCAAAACCCAAACACCACCAACCTGAGAACTAAATGAGCTGTTGCTGAGCTTCCTGCAATGATTTATTTTGCATTTCAGAGTTTATTTCAGTACTCAGGTGCTCCCCCGTTTGCTTGGCTTTTTGCAATGCAGTGATTTACTGCTGGAAATTGTATCCACTGCAGAGGCAGCACTTGGAGCAGTTTGAAGGTGCTTTACTATTCCCTTTTCTCTTGTTCTTTTTTTTTTTTTTTCTTTTTTGAGGGATTTCTGGTGCTTTGCCTGAAGCAGCCTATGCATATTGATAATGTGAAATGACAGCTTCCAGAGTCTCCCTGCTGCAGGTGTTCAGGATGGAGGTAAGGGGAGTTAGGGATTCACAGAACAAAGGTGCCTATCTGACCTCGCATCCCTCCACCAGATTCAGCCTCTGAGTTTCTCTCTGCTCCAGAGCTCTTACAAGAGCATTGCCCTGAAGTCCATCTGTCAGTCTGTCTTTCTCCTCCAGAAGCACTTCAGCATTCCTCCTCCAGATGTCTTGGGATTTCCCTCATTGCTCACTGCTGATGGCAATAGTGCAGCTTCTGGTCCTAGCCAAGATTAGCAGCAGTACTTCTGCTCATCTCAGTTTCTGTGGTCTCTTCTCCTTCTCTGGAACTGATATTTATCCCTCCCACAGAAATATTCGCAACTCTCAGGTAAGCACTGTCATTCTGGAATTCCATTGTGAGTTTTTTGGTGAGTTTCTCTAGCCTCCTCCTGCAGGCTAGAGAAACTCAGGACATCTCAGCCCACAGCCATGCTGCCATTTGAACAGCAGTTGCAGGCAGAGAGATCTGTAGTAACAATGGCATTCCAGGGTGTGGGTGGTTAAAACAGAGATACATTTATGCTTACTGTGTCCTTTGGGATAAAGACTGTGATGGCAGCCATCACTGTTGGCAGAGAGAGAGGATTTCAGAATCTCATCTGAAATCTAGAAGTATCACACAAATAATGCAATGCCCACACCAGCACTGCACCACTGGGAAAAACTGGCAGGTAACACCTATGCTGTTCACAGAAGTGCTTTAATGTTACCATTACATATAATTTTATATATACCCCGCTATCAGTTCTTGAGAGAAGGAAAAGCAGCAGCCTCCCAGAGAACTCAGTAGGCTGGGAAGAAGGAACAGATCTGTTCAGGGCTACACATAAATGCAAGACTATAGCCTGAATAATGCAATTCTTTAGGATCTAAAATACTTACACCAGAAGACTTGCTGAAAGCTCCTTGTTCCAGACCATAGAGATTTGGATTCCAGGGGATTTAGAGACATGGAAACTCTATGTCCACAGAGGAGCTCTGGGCAAGCTCTCACCCTCCCCTCCAGGAGCATTGCTCTTCCTTGCCCAACTTCAGCTCCACACATACCACAAGCCCTTTAAACTGATTTGAGAACCTGTACAACCAGCCAATAAAAATTAAAGAGAAGTGGTGTTTTATTAACATTGGGAAGATAAAGCAGACACTCCTAGCTTATTGAATTAGCTTCTTGTAGCAGCTGGAATAATCCTGCAGAATGGGAATTCAAGGCAAGATGGGGAAGAAACTGGAGAGGCATTTGCAGAAACAGCTGGCAGACCCACACCAGCACCCTCCTGTCCCCTCTTCCTCCTGTCCAAAGGGATGGCCACACAAAAGAGAGCACTGCACACTGCATTGCTTGCACCTTCATTGGCCTCCATCTAATCACACTGCTGCCACACTGCTGGCACTGACGATAGTAAGATGACTCCATCAGGCACAGCAGACAAGGAGAGAGTCTTTCATTCAAGTGACAGCTGCTTCTGCAAACACAGATGTCTGCAGGCAAGATTTTAAAACACACATCCACATATAGAGAAAAAAACCAACCATACAAATAACCACAAACACACAACATCAATTCCTCCTTCAAACCATGCAACACTTGGATGCATCACAAAAGCTGTCTTTGCATAGTTCAGTTATTGTCAGGGCTGGTGTTTCTTCAGTACTTCTGACTTTGTATCAACCACATATAGCAATCATTCCTGGAAAAACTATGTTGGCACTTTTACAAGGAAGGTATTTTTGCAAAGAAAGATTTTTTTTTTCTCTCTAGGGAAAAAGAAAAGCCACATTAAATTTTTGCTTTCTGTTTAGTAACAAAAAAAATACTGAAAGCCAAATTTCTCACATCAAAATTAATTTTACAGAGATGACTTCATGTCAATATGCCACACAATAGTACACACAAATTGGGCGAGCAAGAGTAAGGATTAAATGTTTTCCTGACAAGACAAATAGATGGGGCAAGAGGAGAAGTGGCTCATTTATATCTATATCATCACAGCTAGCATTATGGAAATTTTGTATGACACCTTGTCTCACTTTGAAAAACAACAGTAAGAAAAAAAAACAACAGTAAGAAAAATTACAGTCAAACAAAGAGGAAAAATTACAAGTTGCTCTCACATCTGGATATGGGGATATGTCCTATTTTAAAATGCATTAATAAGCTTTTGGAGGAAAAAAAAAAAAGAAATAAACCAAAACACACAAAAAATCACTACCAAAAGAACCATCCACCAAAAATCCTCTCATTAAAAAAAAAAAAAATCAACCTTTAAAAAAACCACAGACACCAAAGCCAAGTGTTTAAATTCCAGATTCAGATAAGTATTTCATTCCTGTGGAAATGTAAACATGAAAAAAAATCATAGAACATCCAAAAAAGGGTGGCACAGAACGCACAGGTCTGAATTTAAACCTTTAAAGGATAAGTACAGTTTCAAAATGGATTACACTAGGCAAATCCAGTTTCAACTTTTTTCTCTTGATAGCTGCATCGCCAAGCAACACAGAAGTGCTTTCTTCCTTCATCCACCTTTTTTCTAAGTAAAAGAATTTCTAGTTTCTACAAGGAACAAATTAAGTCCTCATGTATCTTCCACACCTTGCTTTTCCTATAAAGTCATGGAAATCAGAGAATTTTCCTGAGGATATCTCAAGAGATCAAGCCCATGCTTCCCTAACCAGTGTTTTTGTAATATCTTTTGACTTACTGCCATCTTAAAATTTCAACTAACATATTTTCTTTCTCTTTAAGAGGTTATTAAAATAAGCATTGACTTTTACTAGACCCTCAAAAGATGCTGGGAAATCTCACTCAATCTGTTTGTGGATAGTGACAATTTGTCACTATCCAAGTAAAACAAGTACAGTTTTCCAGCCACCACATAATAGCTCCATGCAGTCTGCCTTTCTACAGCTCATCTTCCCTAATTCTTCAAAGGAAGTTAAAGACGTTAACACAAGAAACAGCTCATGTGGACTGAGAAGGTTTCCAGTAATTTATAATCTCAGTTTTGCTCCTGGCAAGTTGGCCAATACTTAATATACAACCTTATCTGAGCACCTCCACAGCAGAGCTTCATAAAAACACTGAGAGATTACAATCATTGGATTTTGAAAACATAAATTACAGACCTATAATGGAAGGTTTAGGTCTCCAACTCCCTTGGAGAAGAAGAGAAGCTATAAATTAGATGAAATAAAAACTGCAGAAGAATACCCCTGTGTAAGACTTCATATATCCAGAATAAATTTCATTTAAGACGGGGCAAATCTGTTTATTTTCCTGAAAAATGGATGCTACAGAATAGATCTGTTTAGAGCCTGATTTTATTTCTGTATTATTTCTTCGTATATCTTACTGGAAGACAGAATTGTCTGTAAGGCCAAGATATAAAACACAAACACACTAAAAGTTGCCCCACAGGCTTTTTGCTAAGAGCATGGGTAACAACTTCACAAGAAATCTTGGCACACAAACACAAAGATCCAGAGATTCCTTGGGACTATTTAACTAAATTGCATTAGAAGTCTACTTCTCCATTACTGCCTAGAACTCTAAAGCCAAAGTCTAGAAAGCCATAACTCCATAGTCCATATAGAAATTCATTGCCTTGAAATGCACTTGGCACATACTTTTAAAGCAACTAAATAGTTCAAACTTCCAGCATCTGAGAAGAAAGTCATTATTCTATAGTGGTCAGAAGTGTCCGAGGTGCTTCAGAGAATACAAAGAAAGGCACAATCCCTGTGGACCTTACAATCCAACCAACTTAATTAACCATGTTATTCCCCCAGTTCCTGTAATTCCTTATATCAATGAACTAAGACTTAATAGCAAAGTACATCACTAGCAGCTTTATTAATCAAAATAAAGCTGCACACAACACTGACTGAACTCCCAAAGTCAAGGCTTGGCACAAAACAGAGAAGATATTTCAGCACCAGACTTCTGCTTCATTAAACCAAAGCCCTGTGCAGGTACTAGAGATAGGAAGGAAGTGGGGACTGATATTTAAATTGTGAGAGAGCAAATAACCATGAGCTCAGTGTTGGCCTACAATGCAAGAAACAAAAAAATCCATTACAGTATTATTCAATTTTTATATTAAAATTTACCATTTTGTTCATCAACTCTCAATGGTGAATCCCAGAGTATTTTATTCTGGAGGCCAGACCTCAGTTCTCCATACCTCCTGTGGCAACCTAAATCCCAGGACAAGCAATCAGCTCCTCAGCCTGGGCAGGGGGAATCAAAGAAGGCAGGCACAAGTTTGCCAAGAAGAAATCTTGCAGGTAAATTCCCCACTGCTTAATTCAGATATCCCCATGCAAGGGGATTTCTAGTGGGAGAAGTGCCTTACACCAGCTCCAACTGCACTATCCACCACTGCCACATCTCCTGAGCACGGGCATAACACCCTTTCCTTGTCTGTAACAATTACAGCAGGACTAATACAGATTAGGCTTAAATTTCAGTTACGCTTACAAGAAGTTGTTGGCTTTTTATATATAAAGTGTGCTGCTTCTTTATCCATAAAAAAAATTGAGTGAAACAGCAGCCACACACAATATAGCAGGCACAAGGAAACCCCTTAATCCCCTTTTACCAGCTCTTGTCCAGGATGATCTATTACCAGCTCCTAATGGCACTGAGGAGGTTGTTAATTTTCAAATAGGTCAGTGACTCATCATTTTAACTCACTTCCCTCTGCTAAAAATCAATGAGCTCCTGAAACAGTATTATCCTGGATGATTGGTGTTTTAACGTCTCACTTACAGGGCAAATAGACCCCAGAGGTGCCTTCCAGTGCTGGGTCACCACAGTCAGCCAGGAAGAGGGACTTATTCTCTTGGTTGGAAACAAATACCTCCTGGAAAGAGGACACCATTCCACAAAGATTTTTTTTGTGGAGGATGGGCAGATTTGTGTCTATCTTTCTTGCAGTTAAGTGTGAGCATTATACACTAGAGGAGAGTTGCACTTCCCAGTACCTCATCCCATTACAGCACAGTGTACCTCCATCCATTTACACTTACTTAGCTCTAGAAATTAGTTTTCCTAGTCCCCTTATCCACCCCCAATTATTAAAATTTTCATTATTATTCATTATTTTTCATTCAGCTTCGAATTTTTATTAATAAAAAAGAGGGAGATATATATTTTAAAAAATCTCTTCACGGACCTCTGCTCCTTTACTCATATAATGTTCCCAAAAACACCATCAGCAATACTCTCACAGCACAAATCAGAGTTTGTGTGTTGTCTGATAAGGTCTATTTCAGCTCTGACTTGTGAGCCTGACTAACACATTGTGTCAAAATGAGTTAAATAGCTTGCCAGTGGCTAACCCACCCAGCTGGTTAGTGGCAGGCTGAGGAGGTGACAGGTAGATAGGAGTCACACACCGACTGTCACATTGGCTCAGAGCAGTGACTCATCACAGGAAATCTGCTGAGCTTCAGCAGGAAACTCAATGAGAAAAGCTGTAGGTGGGGAAGAGCTTGCAGTGGAGTACAGTCCCCAGACATGAGTTTGAAAAGCTGTCACAACTTTAGAGGTGTCTTCCTGCCTGTCACATACTTGGTGTGGAAGTGCAACAGGTCAAATGCTGGACTACCCCACTGTACAGGGCCACAGCTAATAAAAATATTACATTATCCTACTATATTGAGGGGCTATGAAAAGCCCCTAGAGCCAGTTCTCTCTGGAGTTAGTCACATTAAAAAATTTTACACAGGGAATTCCTCAGCTGTTTTGAAACTGCAGAGGCTGTCATCATCACCTCCCCCTCCTATGCAAGGGCTGATCTGTCAGTGGTTTTTGCTTTACACGGTGCTGAACAGGTCTCCCTCTTCTTCACGAGGGTTTTACCAGCATGCCCATCACACCTCAGCATGAGGGGTCTGCCTGCAGAGCAATTCAGTGCTGCTCTCCCTGCACACTGCTGAGCAGCACCTCCAGCCTCCAGCCAGCAGTGCTGGAGCTGGGTTTCTATCAGAAGCTCACAGCTGCAGAGGGAGATAGCAGTAAAACAAGGCCCTCACTCCACACTCCTCCAGTCCCTGTCCCTCACTCGCATCTCTGTGCTCTCCACCACAGCATTGAAACCAAGAACTACCACTGCAGCTTGCAATTAAAAATCATGGCGTGAATTTGCACAAAAAAGAAGCACAGGAAAACAGCACCCCAAGGACATAAAGCTCACTAAGTATGTCAGTGGCAAGACAACGAAGGGTAGCCAAATCTGCACCCCCTTGCCCTGGCCAGAAGCCCCTGGAGATGAGCAGCTGCTCCAAGCAAGAGTCAGGGAAGCAGATGGGTGGAAGAGGATGGTGCTCCCTGGCCAAAAGCCACATAATTATTCAGAGACAGAAACTGGACTGCATTCACTGCAGTATGTCACTGTCACTGAATCTCTCCAGTCAGTACGTGACCCTTGGCAAGGGGCAGCCCCAAAAAGCAGAGGAGGGCCAGCTGCCACAGCAACACGGGGCTCACCACAGAGCAGGCCTGGCTCTGGGAGCCAAAGGCACACAGTGCCTTACGGTTCATCCTCAGGCAAGGACACCTACAGCAGTAAGCCCTAGAGAAACCAGCAACCCACAGCCTGGTTTGCACACATTTTGCTTCCTGATCCCCCACCCACTTAGTAACAAGTCCCTGTATAAGCAAAGTAACAGTGAAGGGATTATATTAAAGTAGGACAGGATACACCAAAAAGCCAATTACAATGGATATTCCAAGAAAACAACCCAGGAACCATCTCTAGACATGGCCAAACAGCCTTGGCAGGTAGTGGGTGGAGGAAAAGCAGAATAAATATAATTAAAGAAGCAAGACAGTTCAGCTTTGTGTTACATGTGAAATGCAGTCTCCAGAGGCTGAGGAAGCAGCATGACTGACTAGGGCAAATTTTGAAATTCCTCAAAGGCAGGTTGCCTAGATGTGCAGCCAGAGCCAGGCTGACAGAAATGCTGCTAACAGCACCTAATTTGCTAAAGGATTATCACTTGCTGTAACGGATGGAAACTAGATTAGATAGCTGGTAAACTCGCAGCACAGTTCATTACTGTAGAGGGAAATTTTTATCCACATAAACAGATCATCTTTTTCTGCCCAACTCTATGCTGCAATAGATTTGCAACCCTGTGCCAGAAAGACATTTTCTACCTCATTTTTCTTCAAATATTTGGCTCAATTGGTATAATTATGAATATGAAGACACTAAGCAGAGGAAGACAGCCATGAAGTTACACTTAATAACTGCACTTTCATATCCGTTTTGATCTGAGCATCAAAACCTTTTAAAGTGCAGTTATTATCCATGTTCTGTAGACATGAAGACTGCGGCATGCAGAGGTTTTCAGAGTAGCACGGAACCCCTCAGTCCCACTAATCTCAAATGACAGAGAAAACACCTCATCACTCTGAGAAACTAAATGATAAAATTATTTTGCTACAAACCCTATGCTCAGTCAGGAACACAGGCACAGGACCAAAAGGCCTGTGGCCCAACCCCCAACACAAACCAACTCATCAGTAAGTGCCAGCCACACTGGAATTGCTGCAGTTACCACTGGGCTAAAGCCCGATCTACTGGGGAACATGGCAGCTATTTCATGCAGCCAAGTGCTGCTGCACAAGGTGTTTGGATAGGATGCAAAGGACACAAAGTCTGTGAAAGATTCTGGAGTAGCAAAGCGTGGCCAGTGAGTTGGAGCATGCTCACAGCATCAATATCTCATCTAAATGTCTGCCATGGGATTTGCAGCATGCCCGAACTTTGCTTTTGTTTGAAACAACTTGGACAGCTCCCTGTGGGACAGAGCCCAAGCATTTGACCTGTGGCTACCTTCCAGCTGAGAAGGAACCTCTACGACATGAAGGGGAGAATCAGGGATGGAGGAAGATTGAAAAGACGACGCTCCCAAGGGGAAGAAGACTGAGACAGCACCACCACACCTCACACAGATCTACCTGCCCTCTAACCTCAAAAGGGAAGTTTGTGAGTGTGTTTTTACAGACATCATTACATGTACAGTATTGAGATTGACTGCTTTCTGTTTCAAGATGAAAGAAAACAAAAGAACTTTTAATCTAGAAACAAAATATTCATTCCCAACACTGGCCTCTGTTCAGGATTAACACATAGCCCCAAGACAAGCTGCTATGAATACTAACATATCCTCCCAGCTCTTCACAAAATTCATCCCAGTCTGACAGCCCTAGGGAATTTCCCCTGACTTCCAATAATCAGAAGCTACAGATCTGGGCAAGACAGTTTTAATGAGGGAGCCCCCAGTCTTGGAAACATCATATCCTGAGCATACATAGAAAAACTGAACCAGAAAAGCACATTGGTACCAAGTAAGAAGAGAGCAACTTAGCATCACTAATTTCTGCAAAACTGTCACCCTGCCTGACAGTTTGCCTTATTATCTTATTTTTCTCCTTGTTTCTTTGCATCTCATTTGTTGTTAAATCTTCAAGGCCTCTGCTGCAAGGGGATGCAAATGAGGACAAGCCTTCCACCCCCAACTCTACCATCTACACCCTGCTCCAGTGGTTACTGCTCTCATCAAACTGAGACCAAAGATAAACTGAGTCCTCTGTGCACAGACTGTACATTCAACTCAACCTAGCCTTGAGAACAGAGAAGAGATTTGAATTTTTTTTTTAATAAATTAAAGACAGAAGAAAAAAATTCCAGCGGCTAATCTCAGCTCCACCCCATGGGACCCAAGTGAGATCTCTCAGGCTTTATGCAAGCAGCAAGCGCTCTCGGCCTGTATGAGGCAATACTCAAATGTGAGCTGGAACTTTTATTTCTTTGTACAGGTGAATGAAGTGTCACCAGGACAACTAACAGTATCACATGTGCCAGAAAAGGCAACAACATCTATAATCCAAATAAATACCTTAAAAAGCCTCTGACTGGCAACAAAATAGTAGCCAATATTAATATAATTGCTCAGACAAAAGCTCTGTACTGCTTTGCTCACAGTGGAAATGAAGTCATTAAGCAAAAAATTGTGTTACTTCATAGACAATTTGAAGAACGTAGCATAGAATTTATTTTGTGGCCTCAGCAAGAGGTTTCTACTCAAGACACAGCAGCTTTGCTGGCAGGGTCACTGACACCTCCACTTAATGCAGCTAAGACACGGATCTAACCCCATCCTAATGCAGTGCGTTTCCTTGAGCTCAAATACCATGATAAACCTCTTCTTAAATGTAGAACAGTCTTGATGCCACATACCTGAAGCTGTCAAAGGAAAATATTTGAACTAATTTCCCAGTGGAAGGCAGTTCTCTCAACACTATCACTGAAATCAGCAAATTTTGCTGAAGCCAGAAAATAGTTTTGGCTGAAAAGTGAAAGCCAGTAATTACTAGACACCAAGTTCATCTAACATTAATGAGGGGGAGAGTCAGTAACAGGGAAATCACCATAATTGCTAAACTAAATAAATTTTACTAACTTATTTGAATTCCTTTATTTTCCAAAGACAAAGAAGGGGAGGAAATTTGGAGAAAATAAAAAGGTAATTCATTCTTTTGACAAAACAAGCAGATTGAATAAAAAATCTACTTGGATTTTAAACTGAAAGTTTCACTACATTTTTCTCTGAATGGACAGGGCACACAGCAAGACCAAGAATAACTGGACAAAATGCAGACCCTTCCAAGAGGGAATGTTCCATTCCACTGTGTGGTTCACCCCAGCCAAGTACTGCAGAAGAGATGCTCCCATTTCCAACAGAGACCATCAGCACGGGATTTATTTTCTCAATCAAATGCTGCCACGTTCCAATCCCAGTTGTACCACTGTCAATGCACAGTAGCTATACTCATTTCAGGAACACAAACAGATATTTAGATGATATGACTGCCTTTGGCACAAGATATGAATAGAGGAGCACTTCCCATAAACATGGGATCATCACCTACATCCACAGGAATACAAGATGTGGCCTTTCTGAGAAAAGAGACCATCATAGGAAAAAAGCTTTCACCTTCCTCTAGAAAGGAGGGGTTACCTCTAGAAAATCTAAGGCTTCTGCACATAGATCACTGCTCTGAATGTCAATGGTTAGGTCTGGCTATTAAAAGAAATGGCTCCATTTATGTGATGCAGAGCTCCAGAAATGCCTGATTCACTGTCTTGGGGCTTGTCTACATAGAGGTAATTTCAATAGAGCTCTACCTCTATAATTATTCTGTATTTTTGCCTCTAAATTCACTTCATTTTCAAAATAAATACTTTTATTCCATTATAATGAAGTAAAATAATTAACCAAACAGTCAGTAAAATGAGACACTCGTAGGAAGGCCTACACAATCCTAACCATAGAAAGAGAATCTGGCATAGAACTCATGCCCTGGTGGACAGCCTTCTTTTGCCTACCACTAAGCAGCTCTGCCACTTGTGTCTACTTAGAAGAGACAAACAGAAATGAAAAAAACCCACAGCAAATCATTCACCTCAGACTGGCCACACACCTTGGTTTAACCTGAGCAATCTTCTTCTCAATGCAACCCAGAGCATCAGGAGCTCTCTGGGTCAGTAGCTGCAATCACAGCTCAAGACTGGGGCAGATCCAAAGACCGCAACCATTTCTTGGGAATTGCCCATGTGTTCTGCCACTACACTTGGCGTGAGTCCATAGAAACACCAACAGGTTTCGAGGACATCAAGCATGGCCTGATTCCAGACAGATCTGGCAACTTTCCTCGCTCTGAAATTTTCCTGGCTACCACAATTCATGGTTTCCATCAAGGTCTTCAGCATCCTGAAAGGTTTCTCCTGACACTTTCCAACCTTGGCAGCTCTAAAGGAAAAGCATGCCAAACCACTGCAGCTGATGCTTTTGTCAGCACTGAGCATCATCACTCAATATTGCTAATAAAACTTCTTCACAAGAATCCCCACAGGGTAATAACATAAACAAGAGAGTAGAAGCCACAATGTCCATACAGTTTCTTAAAGCTGAAGTCTGCAGATATGGGAGCACATTCAGGTTGTAAAATCTGGCAGATCACTTCAAAAAACAAAACAATGATCAATCTCTGTCTTTAATCAAATTTCAATGCAGCTTTGGAGTCATTCCAAAAAACCTTTGTGGCTTCATCCCCAAGTTGAGCAGGACTTCTCAATCAGAGCTAAATTTTCTGACTACTGAAGTACAGGATCCAAAGCAGCAGCCCAAACTCAGACCAGTGTGATAGGCAGCAAGGAGGGGAGCAGTGAACAGAGTGCTTGTGTGCAGTTATTACTCACTCAGTGGGTGCCAAATCCCCATCAACATATTAATGAGCAAAAAAAGACCCCATCAAAGTCTAGCAGGATTTGCTCCTGCTCTTCCATCAGGTTGATAAGTGAGCATTATCCCCTAAGCATTACCACCACAGCCTTCATGCAATCCTAATTCCCCACCACACTTCATTGGAGGGTCAGAACCTCTATTTTTACATTTTGTTTAAAAATAGTGCCTGTATAATGAATACTACCAACAAACCGCAGCCCATAAATCCCTGAGTTATGTGTGAGCAAGTCCTCATCTGTGATAAAGCCTGGACACACTGTAAAGCAAGAGTTTCACATGCAGAAATACATTAATACACCACATACAGTGGACAGATGTAACAGCCCTTCAGTTGTAACATTTCAACTGCACGCTAAGTAAGTGACAGCTACACAGCCGATTTTCTTTACTGAAAATTGCCAGTATAATAGATCATGTCATTGTAGGTTTGGACAAAAGGACTCCCTAAAGCAATGTATTAAAATGGAACAGACTCAACCTGGCACTGAAAGATGGTCCTAAGACAACTTGATAAAAACAAAGAAAACCTTTCCAAGTGACTGAATTATTTCTGATGTGGCAAGCACAAGAAAAAACACTGTTTGAAATAGCAGAATCATTCAACTGATTAAAACTTAGGCACACCATAACATTTGCAAGATCGAAATGTTTATGGATAAGTGAAAAAAAGACAATTCACATTCTTTTTAGCAGTTATTCTACGCATCACATGCATATCACAAACAACATGGAATCCATTGAAAGATCTAATTTTCTGCTAATCATGCAAACCCAGCAAATTTCCATCTTAGTGGGATGCTTCTTCCTGATGCATGTGAATAAGTAGAAGAATCCCATTTCTAGTCATGCAGATAGTTTCAGAGCTATTGAGCAAAACATCCCACTACATTGTTCTGAGAACTGAATAAAAATCTGATGTCCACAGCCCAGCTGTTATAAGCCACCTCAAAACAGACTGTTGAGATATTTATATAATACTTCCTATTATAAAAATTTAAATAACTCTGCCAAAGTCATGAAAATCCACCCCCCCTGCTAAATTTTCCCCAGGGTCCCACTCCTGCCAAACTGTACCTGCAGCAAGACAGGACAGCCAAGAAAGGGAGATCTTGCAACGGGCTTTTACTTTGTTGCCCTCATCTTGCAAATCAACCTGCACCACCAAAGATTTTCCTTTCCATGCACCACAGGACACCTCTGCCCATGGCTGCACAGCAGCAAAATGCCCCTATATGCTCCTACAGCTGTTTCCAAGGTAACAAGCACGGAGCTGTATACAAGCAAAGGAAGCAAACAGCAGCAACAAAGCCCTGCTATATCGTCACTTTTTGAGGCAGGTCTGACTTGTCCCTTTCCCATTCCCCTCCTTTCCACCTGCCTCATGATTCAAGCAAGGGTTGGATAACTCACTTCATATTTTATAATCCCATTACCTCAGTGTTTTGTAAGGTATGGTTTTGGCTTTTATTTTTATAAGGTATCATACTGGAGTTCTAAAGGTGAGAGTCCAAATTTTCTGCTTTTACTCAAGGAAACCCATCTGGGAGAGAAAGGGGAATTGTATCAACAACCTAAATTTACACTCAAACTCTGTATTCCCACCCCCTTGAAGCAGAAAAACATCGCAGGTTAAGCAAAGGGTGTCTGCCCACAACCGTGGCACATCTTACACAAGTCCTATGCATCTAGCTAACACTCTGTTTCACCAGTTTGGATAAAAGTATCTGTAATTCTCAGTCTGCAGATACAGTTTATCCTTTCTAGACACACAGTTTCCACATCCACTGAGATGTGCCAAAAACACAGAGACTTTCCCACCTGCCCACATATATCCTTGCTACCAAAGCAGAAATTAGCCTTTGCTTCTTCCGCAACTGAAAACCTTGGAGCAGCAAGAATGCATTTCAAATCCATCAGTCCTTACATAAAGGACACCAATATGAGGGGCAGAAACTGTGATGGAAAAGGGTCTGGCAGGGTCAACTAGATCTCATCACTGCCTCAAAAGAGGATGAGTTATCAGGGAAAGAAACCAGGAGAAAATTTGGCCACACAGCTCTGCACACACAGTGAGGGACAGAAAAACTGTATGCTTTAACCTCTCCTTTCAGGTCTGAGACAACCCCACAGTAATGCAGGGAGCATCTGATCAACCCCATGACTTTGGAGTAACAGGTCTGTTATCAATGCAGGCTGGAGGAAACATATTTTTCAGCAATTACTTCCATGTCATTGACACCAATTCATTTTTTCCTTGCACGAAACAGAATAAGCAGTAGGACATCCCATGTACAAGTCTCTTTGTAGCAGAGAAAACCAATAACATTATATAATTAAGGGTTTCTATACACTGGCAAGAAGTCACTCCCATCTTCCTGGAGTCAAAAATTTTAAGGCAAAACATGCATGAAGAGATTCACTGGGGATGATATTTTGAAATGGCAATCATACTTCAGCACAGTTTGTGTATATCTTGCATTTCCCTATGTGACTTACCATAGCTGACCTTTCTACCAGCTGTGATTAATGAAGCTTCTAATCCATCTCTGAATGGCTGCAAATTGCAAAAGGTGCTCAGCACATTAATATTCAGTAACCAAAATATACCACTCTTCTAATTACAATTGTGCTCCTGCTGAAAACCAAGACGTTTCCTTTGGAAGCTTAAGTACTGTGGTCCTCAGAGGAAGTGAACAAATTGATGGACCAGAATACACATGCCTGTGGGAAAATCTCCCCAGCTTGGGTACAAAAAACCCCAACAAATCTATCACAACCACATAGGCATAGAGATGCCAACAAGGCAGACATAACTCGCTCTGAATAAGGAAAAACAGAAGTCAATACTTCTTCATATACTGGTTGGAGGTTGGTTTGCCAAATCAAAATTTAAGCAGTGCAGACATTTCTTGCAGTGTTGTTACAGAATGGTTTGGGTTGGAAGAAACCTTAAAGATCTAATTCCAATCCTTCTGCCACAGACAGGGACACATCATAGTGCAAAAGCTTCTATTACTTACCTGTTAACACTGCAGTGCTACAAAAACATTACCAAATACTTCCTCTGCTGCCCCTGCAGAGTTATATGCTATAATACAATCAAACTGGTTGCCTTGTGGAAAAGGGAAAGAAGTTCCCTACAAACCCAGCTAATCTTCCTCCACACAGCATATCAGCTCAAGCCTGCAAGATCTATCTATCCAGAGAAGCCATTCTCCCATTAAATGGCACCACCCCAAGACTGACTACTCTTTGAATCACCCGTGGAAATAAATGCAATGTATCAAAGGGACACACACCAGCCACAGACTCACTGCAGTGCTGGGACTGAAGTCAGAGGAAAGGGGGATGAGAAGGAAAGGCATTACATAGAGCCAGAGACAAGAGCCAGTACATACACATATGAAGTCACAGAGAAAGTAACCCAGCAAACACTAACCCAGTACAGCTGTACATCAAGAAGTCCCTGCTGTGAATGTTTAATCAGGTTAACCTTAAAGATCCAATCTAGTGGTGCAAAAGCATTTGTGCCAGCTGCAGCAAGGCAGCGTTACAAAGCACTGCACCATAACAGGGCTGAATTCTTGCCAACAGGTCTCGGTGTGTTGAGCAGGGGATTAATTCACTCTTCTACAGGACAAGATTTCTAAGAGCTCTATCTCAGGTGGATGGAAGCTCCAAGGGGAAACCATGGTCCTAGAGCAATCCAACAGCAGAAATACATGGTGTTCTCCCAAAGCAGTGGGAGCCAGGAATCAGCATCAGAAAGACACAGCAGCCTAATGACGCTATCCTAACACCTTGCAGGGGATCTAACAGCACAATTTCTTTCTGTGTTTATTAACCAGCAGGTTCAGAGAACTCCACGATTCTTGTATTATTCACACAAAATGCTGCAACAGTGCCACTTCATATATTTGTTAAGTCTGTTTTACAGACCAGAACAGTCTAGAGAGGTACTCTGGAAAGGGACCCAAAGGAAAAGCTGACCATTAGCTACTTTGCACCAGAGCAGCAGAGTTTCATAAAATACGGATTTCTACTTCTTTCTGCCTATCCTGGATCAGCTCCTACACCTGAGTCCCATGAGTGCACAGGAGAACTGCACTTCATTTCTGAGACATAAACTTTCCCCACCACTCTCATCCCTGTTCATCTACAAAGGCAGGAGCCGGGGTGCAACGTTTAAACCTCCCTTATGCTGTGCCACCTTGTGGATGTCTTCTCACGACTTTTATGAGCCGTAGGTCCAGCATTTATTTAACATCACACTCTTGAGCATGTAAACAAAATAATTCACAGTCACTGTGAGCAACAGTAAGCGGCACAATAGGAATCAGATTACAGTAACACGTTCTCTGTGCAATTTGGAAACCCTTTATTCCCCAGGTGAAGTTAGCACTGAGAAAAATCACCAGCTGGAAACTGCATCACCAGTAGCTTTAGAAAGTTGGGGCTCAGATACGGCAAGCCCCTGTAAATATCCAAAAAGGACCGTGCAGCCACCTCGCGCTCAGGTTTGCCCCCACCACCTGACGAAGAAAAAAACACAAAGGCAAAACCCAAGCAAGCCCAGGGATGGAAGGGAAGATTGGCTGCGGCAAAGTTTATCGGCACAAAGAGCCTCCCCCACTCCAGTCCCTTCATCCGCGGAGCTCCATGCCAGCAGAGGATCGTCTTCCTACCAGAGGGACACACATCATCACCACCACCATCACCCCAAAGAGTAACGGAAAAGGGNGGGAGCGCTGCCCGCCCCCGCCTGCGCACAGCCCCGGGCCGCCCGCCGCGCAGGTGCGCTCCCTGCGCCGCGGAGGGCGGGGAACGCCAAACTCGGGCCAGGGGAGTAGAAAAATTGTGTCAGTATGTAGATATTGTATATTTTTTCCCCGGGGGGGTGGTCTGCGTAGACAGCATGGGCCTCGCCTGCAAACAGGCGCCGGGCTCAGACCCACACCGGCTCCCTGCGGGTCCCAAATCTCCGGCTGACGTCGGACAGATATCTATCTGCCCAGGAAAGATATGGAGAGCACACTGTTCCCATTCTACATTCCCGTTACAGCTGGAGCCTGGCGTCTCTTCCCTTCCGCGAGCGGCAGCTGCCTGGCAGCCCCACACAGGTGCGTGCATTGACGCGTGTGTTTATCCTGAAGGTGGGTTCCCTGGTAAATAAAGTTGCACAGAAGCCAGGCAGATCTACTTCATTTTCTTCACTGCCACTTGCAAGCAGCTGAACTGTATAGGGAAGACTTAAAAGCATCTTTTCAATCTCTTAATAGTGCAGAGGCTTCAGCACTTTTACATGGACACAAAGGAGATATTTATTGCATATGCCAGGGCATTCGTGCTTTTAATTTCCTGGGGGCAACATATCTCTGCAATCGCTAGAAGCTTTTTTTGTTCTTCATGAGGCTTTTTCTTTTATTACCTATCTGGTAGGTCTCATTCTGCATCTCTGCCTCCCTTTGTGAGAGTTATTATATTATGTGCAACATCTGCTATAATCTAAAATATTAGGAGCCAAGCTCTCCTTGGGATAGCATGAGCTAATTCCAGTTTCAGAGGCTGGTGTCTCACGCTACTCAAGTGGAACAGGGCAGTTTTGATAGCAAGAGAATACATCCATCTCGGTGCATCCAGATGGACCTTGGCTTTTCAGTTCAGCTTTTCTGATCCTACCTGCATGAAAAGCAGTTGTTGTAGGACAGCCTAGCACCCTGCCAAGGGGCAGCAGCTTCACTCTCTGTGCTCTGCTCACATCTGAGAAGTATTTGCCATTTCAGGAGCTGCCAGCCAAGCATGACATGGCATATGCCATGCTGGGCAGTGGGAGTGTGGAAACCTTTTCGGTGCCTAGTGGAAATGGAAGTGGCTCAACACAAAAGTACTTGGGAACCTTCTTGAAACAATCTCCTAAAGCTCTGAGCACACCAAGGGAGAAAATCAGTTTCTGCAGGAAGGGCCAAAAGCAGAAACCCATTACTTTAGGGCAGTCTGGGGAATGAGAATTCTAACTGAGGTACTTGAGTTAAAGGCCTACAGTTAAATTAGCTTCTCCCCCTGCCCCCCAAGTTCTTGAAGAGCAATGTGGGAGCTGGGCTGTAGAGGGTCTTTTGAAGTTACTATTGTAGCATGTTTTCCAGTGAGTTAAGCTGGGACAATCATAAACTCACGAGGACAGACAGCCCTCTTCATTAGAGCATAAGAATTTGAAACACTGCAGAGGCAGACAGCAGAATGCAATGCCCTAGGACTGCGTGAGAGGCTCCCAGCACAGCAGAGAGCAGCACTGTATAGGCTGATTCCCTTCCATGTTTCTAACCAGAGTTACCCATCAATTTAAAGGACAGTAATGGGAGTGATGGCACCTGAAGGCTTATTCCAGCCAGCTGGAGCAATCACTTTTAAGAGAGATTTCCTGAGGACTATTGGCAGCAGGAGCACAGATATAACTCAGACTTGCTATACCCCACTAGCAGCACAGAAGAATTCACAGACGTGAAAATATATTTTTGCCCATATTTGCCTTTAGATTAGAAACATAAAAAGGGATTGACTCCCCACCCAGCTACAACTTCTTAAAGAGCTCCTTTCCTTGTGCTAAATACAGCACATTTGCACAGCTTGTTCCCTGGAGGAAAACACAACACCCCCTCTGCCACCACCCCACCCCACCCCCCCTTCCCTGCAATTTCTTTGTACTTTTGGGACTCATGACAAATCACAACTCCACAGCTGGCTTGGACCAGGGAACATCATGCTAATTTATAAAAAGTTTGTGATATTGCCTAAATATTCTGATAGCACAACTCCAAAGCTTTTTTGAGGAGGACTAATCTAAAGCCAGGATGCATCCTGGGGAAAGGGAATGATGCATCTTCAATAGTTAAAATGCAGCACACAGAGACAAGTGCTGTTGAGTTATATGACTAACTCAACCACCCACACAGGCTAATCACCTGCCCTTTCTGTGCCTTGATTTCCTCAGCTGTATTTTATAATTGCATGATGATATCCAGATTCTGGGAATTAAAAAAAGATTTCCAGAAAAGTGATGGTTATTGATTTAATACTGCTCTCAGGAAAAGTAATGAGAATCTGAAACAAACACAATAGAGGAAGGGGATCTTAAAGTAAGGTTAAATTGACACTTTTCGTACCTAAAAGCTCTTCTGTTTTTGCCATTTATACTGGTTGTTCTCACAAAAGACTTTTTCCCTGAAGTGTCTTTTAGACTGTCATGGCTACAACAGTACTGCTTTTTAAAGGACACTGCTACGACAAAAATAAATAAACATGAAAATAGCAAGCATATTACTAGATGAAAAAGCAGCTCAGAGGTCTTAAGAATTGAATCTGACATATCCATTATTGTAGAAAGAGTCAAAGTGAGGTGAGATTTTCTCAAGCACTAACTTCAGTACTTGCATGGGAAACTGAGTTAGAGAAAATGAAATATACTTGGAAGTACCAGTAGGGAATTCATAAGCAGAATCAATGTAAGACAGATACTATGGTACTTCTTTGGAGGGAAGTCATGGAGGGATATTTCAAGCAGCAAGAAGTCCACAGAAAACTTTAGAAGTGAATAGCCATGTCACTGAGCAATGTCTAATCTGACTGTATAACTGAAATGTCCAGCTGCAGGATTTTAGGCACCACTGTGACATGAATACTGCCACAACTTCAGGAGGCACTGCTGTCCTCCCCCATCCTGCAGAAATGGTTGTCAAACCAAATTTGTGAGGCAGAGATTCTCCTTTGGCTATATGCCCCAAGACAGGACAACCTGGTTTGATCAACTGAGGACTTTACTGTGGCCTGAGCATCAGCTGTTTCAGCAGCTGGTGGTCCTTGGCTCATTGGGGAACACAGAGTACAAGAAGACTACAGTCCCAGCTGCTGCTAAGCTGGGCAAAAGGAAAGGTCTCTGCCCTGCAGTGTGTGCAGCCTAAATGGGCAGCATGCCTCAGTACAAAAAACAAATTTTCCTTTCCCGTGTAATGGGGTATCTCTCTAGGGCTGGAGGAATGATGGGAGGTCTTGAATTACACATTTGCTCCTAATGGGTTGTAGAGAGCATGGTCTCAGTGGTCCTGGGTAGCTTCAAACTCTGCCTCTCCCTCCCACCAGTTTTCAGTGGTACATGAGAGGGGACAGTTGGCTCCACTGTGCTTTAAATACCACTATAGCTGTAAGAAAAATAAATATGAGAGCACCAAGTTTTCCAGTCTCAGAAGCTGGCTACTGAGCAATGGTTCAGGCCTGTCACAAGCCTTCAAACCAGGATTTGCAAATGGAAGGATCTCACCTCTCCTGCATGCTGCATGCACATGGTGATGCCACTCGTGTGGTGAGAGGACGCTCCCATGTGAAAGTCTCATTTTCCTGCAGGGGTTAAGGGAGAATGTCCCTTTTAGCTTTTTAGCTTCCATTTTGTCCTTGAACTCTTTGCCTCTAGACAGCTCCAGCTCAAACCCTACTGTCATGTGGTCCCTCACTCTGAGGGTCACTCATTTCATCATCTCACAACGAGGGTAAGCTGGCTTCCTGCAACAAGGAAAGTCATTGAAATGAGTCAAGCTTCACTTTCAGCCCCAAACCAAGTGTGTTAAAGAGCTCCTTTCTTGCCGTTTCTGAATCCATGAGGATCTGGCACTTGGGAGACCCTTAGGAGCGGTGTTCTGTCCACCCACCATTCCCAGCTTGAGTGAAGATGTACCACTAGTGAGGTGGCACCCTCAAGGCTGCATTATTTCAACAGTGATCCAGAGGCATCATGAAGCCCTCTGGGGAAACAGAGAGGACTGTGGGCTTCTTCCCCTTCATATTGACCTGGTGTTACTGCCAGGCAGCATTCAATAGTTAAGATCAAGATAGAAATTACTTTGACCTATGTAATCCTACACAAAGGAAATCTATTTAGGTGTCTAGAATAATCTTTTCCTTTCTCACTACCAGTCTTAGATTTAATTAAGTAAAAGATAAATTTTCTTTCTCTACCAAGGCTGGGCTACTTTCCTGAGTGTTGTAGCAGTGCACTCTGTATCCTTACAGCTGTACATGGAAAAGGCAGGGACTACAGGAAATTTATCTCCATCCCACCATATGTAAATAGCACATGGCTGCATTAATGCAGAACCAGTCCCTACTTTCACCTCTCAGGCACATGGAAGGGTAGTGGGGTTACAGAGCATCAATCTCTGTCACAACACAGCCTCGTGATGGGTTTGTCTCACTGGCTGCTACACTCGCTTTTATACCCGTACACAGCAGTGAGATCACGGAATTTAATAACGATCCTGTCGTGGTTAAAGGCAATTTTAAAATGCATTATCTTCACTTTGCTACCACCAGAGGTTGATTAATAGCAACTTTACTTACTAATCCAACTTGGTTCTGTTTTTTTCCTTTAATTCAAGCAGTGCAAACAGTTTACTTGTTTTGTTGCCTGCTTCTTGTCAGGCACTTCATACTATGGATTTCTGCAGAAGTGTTCATGTCCAGCTAGGTTCTGAGGGATGGAAGCAATCTGTCATTTTGCCTCTTCTGGATGATACTCATCTCTCTGAATGTCTGAATACCTTTTAGACAGATGTCTTTGGACTTCATTGACAAAAATATACACGCCATTTATGGCCTCCATGAGAATATGGTCACCTCTGTGCTCTCTTCGTGTTGGAAGGGAGCTGAAGTCCTTCTTGCTTCCATCCCAAAGACATACTTGGAGTCAGCTCAGGAACTGGTTCTTCACCTCCTGCCTTGGAAATCACAGCATAAGCACAAAGGGTCTCAGATCCACCCCTCACCTCCTTCCAAAGTCATCTTCCTTCTACAGGAACCCTACAAAGTACATGTGCAACAAGTTCTGAGTGCTGAAGCAATGAGGCTCCCGTGGTCAGCCAACCCAGGGGTTTCTCTACTTGCTTCTCCACTTCCTGCAGATCTCTTCTCCTGGGTACAAGGCCTGTCTTTGCTGACCTGACTGCTGAGCTGATGCTAGTGCTGAAGGTTTGGGTTTGCTTCCCTTGAGAGTTCTTAATTTATAGATGCTGTTTAGAGCAAGCCACAGACACCAGCCACTTTTGCTGCCAACCACACAACATTGGCTGTCCACCTTGTTCCCAAACCTAACGTTGTCACTTATTGCCAATGCCCCACCACAGAAATTATCCCCATTTACCTGCCAGTGACCCAGCAGCTCACTATATGGTGCTGGGAGGACTACAGTGTAGCAAGACAGAGAAGCCTTGCATCTTCCTCCCCTCATGCTGCAAACCATCAATGTTGAAGCAAGACTCCGAGGTGTGTGCCCCTTCCTCTGCTAACAGCAGAGTTCAGGGCCCTGCAGTGCCCCTGGCTCCATTGCAGCTGCTGCCTATTGATTTCTAGGCTACTGAAACGTGTCAGAAATTCAATATCCAAGATGGCCATGCATGATACATGTTATTCTGTGTACCACCTTCCACATCGATGCAGACAGCAGAGTCTGAAGCATTAGCAGCTGGCAACTGCTTAATACTGTTGACAACAGTGCAACATAAGAGACAATACTTTTGGTTCCATCCTGTTTGAAAATATCCTCAATTCAGCCAGTAAACAGCTTTGTCCGGGTCACCGTGAAGCTGCTGTGTGATCTGGAGCATTACTTTGGAAGACAGGAGAACTTGGTCACAGCAATGAAGAGCCATTTTCTAACTTTTGATTGAAGATGGAGTTGCTGGAAACATGTTCTTTCTCTTTTTAAAAACCTCCTTCCCTTTTTCATATTAGTTTTTCCCCTGCACACACCACCATGTTTTGCCTTAGACACACACAGAGCATCACTAATAAAGTGTCACCATTAGCACCATGTCCATATTCCATACTTTCCTTCATAAAGCCACATAACCCTCTCAAGCAAAAACTGTGCTTACCACTATTTACCCATAGCAGAAATCTCCACAACATCCCACTTGCTACATAGAGGTTTTCATTCCAGGCATCTACTTAGTAGCAAGATTTGCCTCTGGCTATGTAAGGTTTCATCTCTGCTCCTCATTGCAGAGGTGCCCCAGGGAAATTTCACAGATCACTTAAGTGAAAGAGCTATCAGGTATAGGATGGCTGGCTTTGCACCACCCACCAGAATGCCAGATACCAGACAGCCTGGGAAGGTTTCCCATTAGGACATGCTCTACATTTTGCTTTGTTTTCCTGATTGACAAATTGTTCTTTATGGGAAAGGATCTTTAAGCTGTTCCTGCATTCACAAATTGCATTTTCTTGGTTACCAGCTGTGCAAGTAAAAAAAGTTGATCACCAGGGATTTGTCATTTCTTCCAGGAATAGCTCTGTTTCTTTCAACAACCATGAAAGAAACACATAATGGAAGTACTTCTGTGCCTTCTATTAACAAGACTGCAGTATCTGCCATGCCCAGAAGCCCATTTAGAACTACAGTGGAAGGGAAGTCAAAGCCAATCCCAGCTGCTCTGGACAGTCAGACTCAGGGTAGCAGCAGGTAGGTTTGACTCCCAATAGTTTGGCCCTGCTGACCAACAGTATCCCGAAACCTATGAACCAGAAGTTGTGGGAAACAAATCTGTGAGGTGAATTACTGTTGTGCATCACTGGCAGATGGCTCAGGACATAAAGACAGGCTTGGACCCAGCCTTTGCCCATGCCACAGTCTCAGGCTCCCTCCTTAACCAGAGTTGGCATTAAGCACTCATCTATTCCTCCAAAATGCACTGCATTTGATAGTAAGCAGAGAAACACTATCCATCCATCTCTCAATAAAGCACATGACAGTTTGAATCTCATGAAATCTATCTTCAATGTTGCCATTGGAAAAAAATTAGGTGTTTTTCTTTTTTTCTGGTTAATGAAGAGAAGCAGTTCAGGCAAAGAGCAGGGTGCAGAAAGCAACACTACATCTCTGTCAACATATGTTAAAAGTCATTACTATGATTGTCTTGCCTCCTCATCCCTCTCATTGTGACCCAGCTCCAGCTGTCAGTAGCACATTAATGACTGCAGTCTATTTCATATCAGAGAAGGAGGCAAGACAGTTGCAAATCATTGATATTGACTGTTGGTCTTAATGGAAACATTCTGTAATTTTACATGTACATTCAAAAGGAATATAAAAATACAATAAATGGCATTTCGATGTTCTGATCTCTCCCAAATCAGGTGGCAGGGAAATGAGCACTGTGGGCAAGAGCTAAAAAATATAAAACCCTCTTTACTTCCTTGCACTGTGGACTCCCTCCTCCAGTGTTTCATAAAATACTGGAATTCACATTTTGTATGACTCTTTGGTAGAGCTGAGGGGTTGCTTGGCGCTCATCAAAGCCTTAATAAAGAAATCATTGGCCTTTTGCCTGATGTAGTTATTCATTTTGAAGTATTATTCTAGTTCTCATTCCACTTGTCTATATTTGACTAATAGCAGCATCGCCACACACACTTTCAATTCAAGCTCTCTCTATGCACAGAGACTCAATATTTCTTTTCTCAATTATTGCTAAAATAACATCTACAATCACTCTAAGCTTTCATGATACATATAGCAACACTTTGGTGCCTTCTTTTAAGTAATTTATTTATGGGAAGGTCCTTATGAGAAGCAGTCTTCGAATTAGGGGCTAAAGGCCTGCTCAATAACATGACAGGGATCACTCAAGCAAAAGGAATATGGATATCCTTAAGATGTGTGTTTTGGTGTCCCTGGGAAGCTAACAACCCTTTTGAAAAACTCCTCACCTATTTAATC
This sequence comes from Cisticola juncidis, assembly GCA_013400215.1. Classification (NCBI taxonomy): domain Eukaryota; kingdom Metazoa; phylum Chordata; class Aves; order Passeriformes; family Cisticolidae; genus Cisticola; species Cisticola juncidis. Next base: position 329,796 of record VXBR01000322.1, on the reverse strand, counting down.
TTCAGTCTCAGCCCTTGCAAAGACATTGTCAGCTGGGAGATGGAATGGATGGCTGCTATTTCACACCACTTAAGATACAAGCACTTGTCCAACCTTTATTACAGAGAACTTGTCAAAGTAGAACCCAAAACTCAAGTCTCACTAACTCTCACCAAACTGAAACTGGCAGCTGGAAATCTGGGGCCAGCTCTTCTTGCAGTTCAGGGTTCTCCACTTGTCTTATTTCTCACCTAACTTTATATGTAGGAGAGGAATGGGGAGAAGAAACCAATTTACTCCTCCGGTGCTGGCGAGATGACAGGGAAGTGCAGGGGAGACATTAATTTATGCGAGGTCACCTCTGCCAAGCGCTCACAGGCTCACTGAGAAGGGAATTACATGGCTGCAATAACAGTCTCGCAGTGCCATCTACCGCCCTGAGATCCCTCTAGCAAGGGTGACACTTCGAGGACATTGCTGCAGAGGGGAGCCAGGAGAGAGTCTTCCTCCACTGCTCCTTTCTTCCTTAGACACTGCTCTCTCTTTTCCTGGGAAAATTACCTTAAACAGCCTTTCGAGCCTGCCCTCAAACACGGACAGTGCTCAACGACTTTGTCCAGAAAGACAACGAGTGTCTTTCACATCATGTTTTTGGAATAAATCACAAGATGATGGACAGTGAAAGAACACTTCATTGCAGATACATCTCACTGTAGAAAATAAAGAAGAATCCAAACTAGAGTGGACCAAGGCTTTGAGCTGCAGTGGAGGAAAAAAATTCCCTTTAGTTCTAAAACATCTAGCAGCTTTTCACTACCAGAGTATCAGAGAAGGGTCATATATACAAGATACTTTTGTTCTCTTAATAAATTACTCATAGCTGCCACTTCGCCATCTATGCAGGCAGATGGTAGATGACTGCTAGGTAATCAATGCCCATATGGTAGAGAACCCCCATCCCCGATTATGCTGATTTAAACCTCTTTGGTGCATCAAGGTAAAAATGATCCTATGCCAGAGATGCATCCTGCCCAAGTAGGCAGACTTGATCCTTCCAATGCATCAGGAAATCTCATGTACAGCAATAATTTGTTCTATTATGCCAGCCCATTTTCTGCTCAGTGCCAAGAACCAGAGCCTCCATAGACAGTAAGTGTGCAGAAGTGATGTCTTCATGTCTGCATCTTGAAGTGCAATTCACAGATCATTCATAACCACAGAACAAAGATTTATGTATACATTTAATTAATTAATTAATTAATTATTCCTAAAACAGTCACATCCTTTGCATTTCTTGCATTTTGTAGCCTGAGAAGACAAATGAAAGACCTCAGGCTAGAGATTTCTGTTGGTCTAAGGGAAAAAAACATGCTGCTTGGTACTGAACTGAAATCCCACCAAGTTCAGATTTTAATAGCACCATTCAATATACATTAAAAAAGCATCAACTGCAATTCAACATTATTGTGCAAAGACTAGTAAATATAAATTATTCCCCCTCCTCCAAAGTAGTCTAGTAATGTGCTATAGGACCCAGATTTCTGCCACCATGTCAGAAAATCTGAGTCTGCTGCCATGAGCCTGCTGGTTTAAAGTAATTCAGCTCAAACAGCAGGACATAAACAAAGGCATTTTACAAGAAGTGATATCAATATGACTTACATCATCATTGTGACACTAAATAAACATAAATAACAAGGTTTAAACTCACAGCTAGAAAGCAGCCTCTTTGGAAAGCTACAGCTAGAAGGAGCATGTGTCTCTCTACCTGACACAATCAATAGCCCAGTGTTTTCTTTAAGAGAAAAATAGACCATAAAGTAGGTGCATGATCTTTAGAGCTCCCAAATGCTGTGCTGTGGTAGATGTTTTTTTAGTCAACTTCACCACCATAAAAGCTCCGTTAGTCCAGGTTCAGATTAAAGACTGAGATGTAACAGAGCAGGTGTGCATTCACTAGCAGCATCTAGACCAGCACTTTGGAAGGGGAACAGATTTCAAGTGAAAATGTGTTTTGCTGTGTAGCAAAAGCGACACTGTGGATTTTTTTTTCTTTTAAATAAAAAGTCTCAAGTTTCGGGATGCATCCTGCAGCTTTAACAATATCAATGAGCAGAAAAAGAAGCATCAAACTCAACCCCTTCCCATGGGCATCCCCTAGATTATACTCTCCCCTTTGCTGTCATATTCCCCTCTTGCCTTACCTCTGTCCTGCATTCTCCGCAGACAAAAAACAAGGCACTTCCTCCAGCCTGGCATCCCACACCTAGAGACAAAGAAATACAAGTCTGTAGTGTCTCAAAGGAGTTTGCAGATGTGCAGCTGGAATACAAAACCCAGCTTCTTTGTAGGGCTACACCTTGACAAAGAGAAAAGTCCATCCGTACTTGCAAAGACAGGAAAACCCTGCTGCATGCAAAAGCCTGACTGTGAACCATCCAGGCTGCATTTTGCTGCAGGCATGGAGCAACTTCACATGTCCACAGCGAAAGAAGCAGATGGTGAAAGAAGGGTGGACAGATGAATGGGTAAATCACAAGGAGTTGAGCAATTCCTTAAAGGGCATGTTTGTCTTTTACGCCAACTACAAAGATACCACAGAAAATACATGCAGCCCAATGAATTAGAATTCCTGTTCAGAGGATGAAAATATTGCATAGCCACCCACCAATGAAACTGATAAGCCAGTTTCCTTTGGAAATTTCCTTTTTACATCTCCAGGGTAGAAAATATATCCATTGGTATCTCTTAGAACACAAAACAGTGAAAAACCTATTCTTCTTTTGAACTCATGCTCAATTTATTTTTCTTATGTGCATCAGACTAAAGAACATGCACACATTCCCCAAAGGAGGAAGGGCCACTACACCCATTTGCAGCAAAGCTTGCTAAAATGCACACTAAAAAATCATGGCTATCAATGGTAGTTTTCAAAGCTAATTCTGGTTGCAGTAACTATGTCACTCCTACAGATTCTGTTGCAAGATGACATTAAGCCTATTTCTGATTGAAGCTGTTGGATGCTCTCAGGAAATCCCTACTTTCAAGCTGTATTTGAGAGGAATTACAATTTCTGTACAATTAGCACATAACTGCATTCCCCCTCTCATAACATACATGAAGAGAGAAGAGAGGACAATAGTGTAAACACAAGACATTATTTAAAGTGTATTACAAACTGAACATAAAATACAGGTTCCCATACATCAGGACAAGACTCCTTTAAATCTCCATTCAATTTAGCATTAAACCATCATCAGATTTTTAATTTTTTTTCTTTTTTACTAATTTTTTGTTTGCAAGCAAAACTAAGATAGCACAAAAGCAATCTGGCATTGCAGTTAGTGAGCCAACAGGTAAAAAAAACAGAGCCACACACATGCCACTTAAATACTTACTGTGTACCTCTTCTGGTTTTTGAGTTTCTGCCTAGGATCATGCTAAAGAGCTCAAAAATTTACCAAGCAATTATCTTTGGGATTTTTTTTTCTCCTAGTCTGCAAGCCTGTCAATTAGCTACCCAAATGATTCTAACTTTTAGTCTCCCTGAAAAAAATTCCACAGTGTCCACTTAGACTTTCTACCAAAGGACTTCTGGTTTCCTCTTTTGCTTGTTTGTTTTGCTGCAGCAATTGCACATTTCTGAGGATATAATACAAAAATACAAAAGTCTAGACTATGTTTCAGGTCCCCTTAGGAAAATATAGAGAAGTAAGTAAAAAAAGATATGCTGGCACTTGATTTGGGGAAGAGATGTAATCTTTTCTAGGAGGGAAAGAAACACTTCTGGACCTCTGATGCTGCAAGAATTAGTCTGCAAACAGTTTTGGTTGTTCCACAATCATTTTTAGCCTCACACACACTAAGATACACAAATTCCACAAATACTCCCGTTTTAAAAAAGATTTCTGTTCACATAACACAAATTCTTTCATATGATAACTTCTGAGATGAAGAGACTGAAAAAAAAAATTGAAAGAAAACCATAAGGGATTTCTGCATCCATCAGAAAAGCATGGATGAGTTGTCTTATGTTGAGTGGCTCTGAAAGTGTATGAGAACACAGTGCCCTAGCACTAGGGCTTATCTCACAAAATGTCCAGCTGTTATTTATTCACTGTTTTATTTCATCTTAAAGCCAAGATGTAGAAAATAAAATAGAACATCAAGGCCTTAGGGCAGAACAAAACCTTAGTGTCTGAGATAAGAGAATCAGTCTCTAAAGAACAAAACCTCCAAACATCAATATAATTTGGTCTGGGACTCCTGCAAGTTTTGGTAGGCGGGTGTAGGAGAAATCCACACCAAACCTTTGCAACTGATTCATTTCAAGTTTGTGCAGCATCTTTCACCAATTTTATAAGACAATGAAACACCACTGTTTTATAACAAATCCCCTTAGAACAATCCACTGTGATCCCGTCTTCCTCAAAAATAATAAACAAGCTTTTTGTGTTGATGGAGCTTTGTGGAAACAAGCACAATTAGACCTCACGCTAAAATGAAAAGCATACTAATTGGAAGTGCTGGATCAATTATTCCCCAGGAATTCAGTGCTATCAGCAGTCTGGGATCAGATGTGGTAGTTTAAACAGCTTTCACAAATTCCTGATAAAAAATAAGCACAGCACGGCCACAATGAGCTTCTACTGTACACTGAAACAGAATCCTCCCCTTCCCCACCTCATTTCTTTACGTTAAGCTGATTTTACTCCAATTGAAGCGCTGAACACTACGATTTGAACTGTTCTTATTCCTCCCTCACTGGCATTTTATGAATTCCTGTGGGCTGGATTAAAAAAAATGCACAGAATAGCCTTTCACAGGTTAGAGTTGACATGGAGCCTCTCTGAGCGAACCACATGTGTGAAAGTTTGTCAGGTCTTAGGCTGTAAATCCAAGACCACTGAAGCGACACGAATGCTCCCAAAGCCATCTGTGTGTGTGTGCTCTCAGTGCGGAATCCCAAAGGGGAAGCCTGGCAGCACAGCAATCCCACAGCTCCAGCAGGAGCAGTGCTGCCCTCTGTCCTGGTCCATGTTTTTCCCTGCCTGCTGATGCTACATGAGAGAGAACGTGAGCTGAAGGTCGCTCGGTTCTACACAGCGTCAGTGACTGACTCATTCCCAGTCCAGGCACGCCCAGCCAGAGCCCTGCTACCCACAGAACAATCCACTGCTCCTTGCAAGAGCACAGGTGCCAGCTCTGCAATCCTCACAGCAGCACAAGCCAGCTTGGAATTTCTAGGATTAATTCCTTTTTCCACATTTTGTAGTGTAACTCTGTTTTTCCTTACAAACTCGGTGATGAATCTCACCCTCAACCACAAAGAAACATTTTAAGAACCAACCCTGGCCTGGGTTTGGGCAGTTTTTTCTTCTCAGTGTTGTCATCAGGTGAGGTTTGAACAGGCAACAATAAACGATTTGATGAAGTGTGATTTAATTAGAACAGCACAGATGTTTTCATTAATTTGCCCTATTTTTCAGTCATGCACGTTTCTCTTCTTCCATTGCAGACTGAAATACTTTATGGCTCTAATATGACCTGCACTTCTCTGTACCTATCTCTCACCAACTCCCCTTTTAAACAGCCAAAAGCAAGACAGCCTCACTACGGCCAGAAATTTCTCTTTCTCAGTTGCACACTTCACATTCCCTGCAATACAGGTGCAGCTTTCTTAGCAACTGATTATCTGGCAGCTTTGCAGTTCTGTGTCCATAAACTATGAAACACAGGCCTGACCCAGTTTGCCAAACCCAAAAGTAATACATTTCCAAACTCAGAACTGTATCTGGTGCTTCTATCAGCTGTCACACTGCCAAGCAACAACATCAGAGCACCTTATACTTTTCCCACTTTATTGAAGACAAGTGAAAGGCAGTCTCTTCTTGCAACTACAGATAACTATGATCAGTACTCCAATTAAAATCTATCAGATGGTTCTTTTTCTTCATGGGGATGAAAAAATATATAAAGACTTACCCAACATAATTACAACTCTGAATCTCACTCCCCAAGAGTACCTGTGCTCCTCTCTGAGGTTACAGAGCTGGATCCATCACATGTAGGTGGGTTTGTACCTGGCTGTTATGTTCAGGTCTCATTTCTGTGACACCCACTTATCAACTAAGGCAGGAAAGAGAGTTTTAGTTTGGGTTGATTAGTTTGGGTTTGTTTTTTTTTCTAGTTGTGTTCAGGGTTTTTTTGGTGTGGTTTGTTTAGGGGGGTTTTGAGAGCCTTTTTTATTTTGATGATACCAAACCCCTCAAGTTTTGAGGCTTTCAAGGTTTTCAAGGGGTTGAGTCAAACTTTGCACTTTTTTTAGGTGTTAATCAGTAGCTATAGCTGGATGGTTATGATTAAGCAACTGCATTGTGAGCATTTTATGTTTGGCTAATCTGCAGTTTTAAGAAAAAGAGAAGACAATCCCCAAATGAATGGGCTGTCTAGATGAGAGGCACCAGGAGCAAAGTCAGAAATGAGCAGTACCTGGGGAAAGGTGATTCTGGCAGTAGGAGATGATGACAGCTCATTGACCACCTACTCAAAATGGGCCCCAGACTCAAATGGAGGGAAGAACTGTGCCTGCAGAGCTAATTAGAAGGAGAAGCAAGAGATAGAAGGAGCAAATAGGGGAGCTGAGTAATCTGTAACTAACGAATGTTGATGCCTTTGTTTATTAAGTTGCATAAATAGTGTGACGTTTAGATGATCAGTGAATTAACCTTGCATGGGTCACCACCCAGCTGCCCACTTTGCACAAACAAGAATACAAAACAGGAATACCTGGCCTCAGCGTGTGACTTTAGCACTGGCACCAGGTAAGAAGTCTACATTCGGGTCAACACTGGTGCCAAGTTTGAACCATGTCCTTCTCCACCCAGCCTCCCCCAGCTCCGGGCCAGCCTGCAATCCTGTGTGGCCCACCCTGGCCACAGCGGCCGCCCCCAGCTCTGTCACAGCGGCAGCAGCTCCGGCCCCGCGGCTGCACAAGCGCATTTCCAGCGGGACGCCTGGAGGATTTGTCCCGCATCTGCCAGAAAGGCTCATTTTCACACGCAGTTTGAGCACACGGAATACCCAAAGGCAGGGCAGCCCCGGCCGGGAGCGCTCCGGCCCCGCCAAAGGAGGGGGTGTTTTATAACCCCCTGCTATAACACCAGGCCCAGCGCCCGCCACCTCCCCTGACCGCGCCAACATGGCGGCAGCGCCCAGCGCCCGCCCTCAGCAGCACTGTCGCGATAGCGCCGCGCTGCCGCCGCGCTTTACGGCAAGGCCGCCCGGCGGGGAGGCGGCGGCGGGGCCGGGGCCGCCATGGACCGGAGGAAGAAACCGCTGGACGTGGCCGCGTCCTCGGTGAGTGACTGAGCGGAGAGAGACAAAATGAATCCCTCCGCCTGCCCAGGAGGCTTGTAGGACTGTGAGGTGTGCTCCGCCGCGGGGCTCCCGCGGGCGGAGCGGGCCTGGCGGGCGCAGGCCGTGAGGCTGGACCCGGGGATGCGCTGGTGCCGTCGCTTCAGGGAGAGCAGCGCACCGGGGAAGTGCCGGCCTTCTGTGTCCTCGCCTTAACCCCGCTGCCAAGTGCAGTCATTGCAGCAAATGCGGGATTAAAGGGCTGCGGTAGCGCCGTGTGTCGCATATTGGGTCTGTGACAGTGTCGGGGCTCGGATTTTGTTCCCTCACCTTCCTGACCAGGCACACGCCCTGCGCTCCAACCCCGAGTCTGCCGGGCCTGGATTTGCTGCCATTCCTGATGTAATGACAAAATTAGGCTATAATAGGGAAAGGAGTTTTTCCTAAGGAGCAGGTGGTCTGTTCTGTGGCAGATGAACTTCCCCCCCTTAAGGATGGTGAGGTGTTGTCCCTCGTTGCTCTTCAGAACGCTCACAAGAGGTGCTGCCGAATACTTCAGATGAAGAGTCATGTAAATAGTCAATGTATGTTAATAGTTAATTGTGAAATATTTTACATTGAATTTTTGGATGATCGCCTCTAAGCAGAAGAGAGAAAGGGTGATTTTTACGACACTGTACTTCGTTGTCCTAGGGACATGAAAAGCAAATGCTTTAGTGCGTGGGACAAATATTAATACCAAAGCTTTCCACTTCCCTGGTTTAATGTAAATCTCTTGATTTTGTTGTCTGTAGGACTTGCAGGAAACATATCACAATATACTCTTCCAGACTAGTTTTGTAATTCCAAGATATAACACCCCTGCCCATGATGTTTCTTAATAAAAGCTGAGATGGACCTTGGTCACAGGTGGCAATACTACTCATATATTTATTGTAAAAGAAGAAGAAAGAAAATCTAAAACTGTTAAACAGTACATAAAGCAGTGGGAAATATATATATATATTATGATAGCAAACTTTTATTTGTTCTTTTCTGAGACAGGATTTTATTATTGGATGGTTAAAAGTTTCTTTTTGATATTCAGTAGTGTTTTTCATTACTCCTTCTCTATTTGTTTGCCATTAGGAGGCTGGTAAAATCTAGACAGAGCTATGCCTCTCTTATCCTCGTTATGTAGGAAAGGATCAAGGATATCTCTGGGGGTTGTTTCAGTCCCTAATCATCATTTGCATTCTGTGGGTTTTTATTTTGTTTGCCGTAAAAGGTGATCTTGGTGATCAGATCAGTGCTTCAAAGTTCCACATAAAAATGCAGTCAAATGCTCCTATCCAAAACCAGATTGTTTTCATAAAGATACAGGTATTTATTGCAGTAACTGATGTCTCTGCATGTGTTGTTTTGCTGGTGGTGTAGCTGGTAGATCTCAAAGCTGAACTCTTCCGAAAGCAAGAGGAATTCAAGAAAGAAAAACTACTGAAAGATGCTGGCGTCTTTGCAAAGCCCAGAACCTCTAATAAGGTAAAAATAACCTTCCATTGTTTTTTTTTTGTCATTCTTTCTCCTGAAAGTAAGGAAGTTAATATTCAAATCTAAATAGTAGTAAATACTCAGAGCTGTGTTTCTAGTCAAATGTAAAATGTACGTGATGAGAACGTTCTTTAAAGTTCATTTCCGGGTGAGATTCCTGTGCACAGCAGACAGCGTAGTCTTGTGCTTATGCCTATCTAAATCCTCACTTAATCTTCATTCCCCAAGCATCCACACTCTTTAATTACAGGAAAAGATGTTTCTTTTCTTATTAGAGGATTTTCTATGATGCCACAGGATGGAGGATGAGAGATTCTTCTAGAGTCACTGAACTTCTTTGATAAATGCTCTGCTATCTGTGGTGTACAATAATGAATACACAATTATCTCCCTTGTTTTGCTCTATCCTGCACTTTGGATTTTGTTCATTCTGTAGCTTTCTAGAAGCAGAATGTGCTGTTCCTGCTATAGTTGAAGCACATGCAGGATTTACAGTTTTATGCTGCAAACAAACCAACTGATTGTAATTTTTATCTAAAAAGGGGCGTTAGAGAATAGAAGCCATTTTTAGCTTTGTTAGTACATATTTAATTAGCAAGATTGCATGATTGGGTTCTTTTAACCCTAACATCTTTGCCAGAATAGATTCTGTCTGATTTCTGAGTGGCTTTGGGTTTTTTTAGCTTCTCAGCCTGCCCTTAACTATGATACTATCTTGCAGCCTGTGTTAATTCAGGACATACCTGCTGTATCCTACAGCACAATAACGTGTAAGATGTTATTTACAAAGTCTTCCATGATCAATGTGCATTGTTTGCATTACAGAGTTGAAATATTTTTTTAATTGTTACCATTTCAATATTTTTATCTATTTGTTTATTGTTACAAAATTGTCCTTTTTAGAAGCCAAGTATCTGGACCAAACAGAACACGGGAGTTGTAAATCGAGCTGCAAAAGATGTTGAGCAGAAGGCAGAAGAGCAGGATATATTGGATCAATCAAGGTAGCTCTTAGGCTCTGTAAGAAAGGAATGCTTTACAGAATTTGTTTTTTGATATTTATAAAAGCACAGAAAGAGGTTTTTTGGACTAGCAGTTCTCTTTAGACCAACCAGTAATTCCAGCATTATCCATACTTTTTTCCAGTGGTGCACAAACTGCATCCCAGCAGTCTTATGCTATCATGACCTCACATTATCACAGCTGTCTAAATGTGCCAAGTTACTGATTTTTTTCTAAAAGTCATCTTTAGAATTACCAGCCAGTGCAGCAACATGTTAGAGTTCTGCACCAAAGTGTTTCTTTGGCTTGACAGAAAATGGCTCACTTTTTTCAAGAATTACCTTTTTCTAAATGGATTGTTTGTACAAAAATATAGATGTTGAAAATGTCATTTATAAACTATTTGTTGTGCTTCTGTAAGCAGTTCCTTGCTCTTTGAAATTCCAGAAATTAGCTAAGGTTTTCTCTTCAGTTTCTAAGATTAAGTGTAACTTTGTGTTATCTCTTTTTTTTTCCTTGTAAAACTGTCTTTCAGCATCTGCAAATAATGGTTTCACTTCCAGTATTTATCTGAAAGACCACAGTAATTAAATAAAGATAGGATTCTTATAACATCATTTTTTTGCCTACTTGACAAATTACATTGAAGATTAAATTTGTAACTTCACTAAAATTATTTTCAATATAAATTCTGGAACTGGAAAAGATTCTATTTTCAGAAATGCCGGTAAATGTTCAACACAGAAGCCAGGCATAAGTCGTCTTCTAATAAACACCTCAAGCACACCCAGGATTTTCCTGTTCCATTTATCTAAGGCTAAATAGGTCACTTTAAACTGTGCTTGGAATTGGCAAGATTGCAAATTTAATTTTTTTTTCTTTTTCAGGAAGAAGCTTGAAGAGAAAGCAAAGCTGTATGAGAAAATGACAAAAGGAGACTTCCCAGGTGAACAATACTATTCCAAATTCTTGGAATTATTATACAAAGTGACTGACATGGTTTATTCCCCTTTGAAAAGGAAAAAAATACATTTACTGGAGAAAAAAAAACTTTTGCAGGACAGCCTGACTAAGTAAAGCACTAGAGGCTTGTTTCACTCATTCATTAAGTGAGTGAACTATAAGTGGATGGACTATATTTTGGTTTTTCAATACAGTATCATAGAAAAACAAAAAAAACTTGTTCTCTATCGTGCGATCTTTGGATTGCATTGCTGATGCTCAGTCCTGCATTCTGACTGTTGGGCCTTTGAGGAGAAGAGGATCAGGAGAGGAGTCGGGCTGGTCCATATGTAAATGGCAGTCATGCAGCTAATAGGGTTAGAGAATGCTAATCTGTTCCTTTCTTCTCTCACACATTCAGTCCCTCTCAAAAAGTTATTATGAATACAGAATACAAATCTCCTTGCAATTAATTTGCTTTCTTTATCAGTGTCCATCTTCATCCACATGACCACACTTTCCTCTACTTTTACAAAAAGTACCCTGATGAATGCTTGCCTCCTGCCAGCATACCGAATGTTAAGCATCAGAAAAGTATTTGAGGTATCACGTGAGAAATCCTTTGCTTATGAAATAGTTATCGAGCAGAGAATGTTTTGCTGCAAAGAATGCAGCCTTTTCTGTACTGCACACAATGCTCTGAAACTTCAATTCAGAAATAAAAGTTATCAGTGTGGAGCCAGTTGAAAGCTCTGGGCTTTGTTTGGCACTGAATGAGATTTAAGTACTCCCCAGTAGTGTAGTCAAGGGCATTGCTGGCAGCTGAGAAGCTGATTGTAGCTATTTGGTATTGATTTTGTGCTCAGTTCTGCTCTTTTCATGGCTGTTCTCTAAGAATTGATTTTCTGCCTTAGATGAAGAGACTGAGGATTTGTACCTGGTGGATTTCACTCAGAAGATCATAGACAAACAGCACGAAGTACAGGAGCTGCAGCAGAGCGAAGCTGCCAGGAAGACTTCAGAAAGAGACACAGATGAGGAGGAAACTCTGCCTGAAGCAGACATTCCACCTCCAGAGGACCCGGATGAGGAATGGTTGGTGCTGCTGACTGGGCTTATCTGGCCTGGCTGCTCTTGTTCTTGGCATTTGCATGAGAAGATACTTTTCTTTTCCAAAATATGTGAAGTGACACCTTTGTTTTTTTTTTTTTTGTTTAATACTACACATTGACAAGGAAGTGTTAAGTCTTTCATATCTCCTATAAAGACAGCCCACCATATCACTTTCAATTCTGCATAGGTAACACTGCAATAGAATCTACGTCCAGGAACTTGAGATACTGCAGTGAGGGCAGTGTACTATAGAGGGGACAACAGAATCACCTCTCTTATTTTCTTGTATAGTTTATGCGAGTTTCATCACGGTATTGGTACCATTTTATGCTTTGATGTGCTGAATTGGAATGTATTTTAGCAAAACTTGAAGATTTTTATAGTATTCCACTTCCCTTCTTTAATTGTGAGTAACTTAAAATATGAGCAGTCATTTCACTGTACAGCCTTCTCTTAAAGGAGAAAAACTGCTTGGAATAAGAACATGATTTTTAGCATTTCTTCCACTTTCCTGCAGCACAGCAAATAGTCTCTGACAGTTTTTTATGTCATTCCAAATAACCACTAGTTTTTCATCTGAGACATCATGAATAGTTATGAAACTAGTTCTGACTAAACATTTTCCTTGCCCATTTGTTTAAAATGCTTGTGGAACAAAAGATTTCACTTCTGGTAATCAATTTAAACCAGTAGTAATCAATACAAAACAGCATCCCCATTCTTCAAATACTAAACTGTAGATATCCTTAGAAACTATGTAAGACTTACTGAAAGCACAGATCTTTAAAAGTTTGGGGGTTGGGAGCTAGATTACACTTTTTCAGATGTAGTATTCTTTGGAATGGGATAATTGAGGCAGCTTGATGTTAAAGAACTTTCTACGTTACAGGACAATAAATGTAGATCTTAATAGCTTTTTCAACAACTATAAATCAGGTGCTCAGTACTATAAAGAGTTGAATAAGAAGCACAATAGCTTCAGAGGAACATTTTGCTTGTGTTTTAGTCAGCCTTTGTTATGCCATTTGAATGCACACTATCAGTCTGTTCTGAATGGCCTTTAGACCAATAATTGAAATGTATTGTAGCAATTTCATATCCACAAGAAGCCAATGCTGCATCATTATCCTCACCATGGGAAGCAAACAGTAGGCTGAGTTCTATTTTTTTGTGAAAACTATGTGACATTGTTACTTTTGAACTTCTTTTACACCATTTTATTGCCCAGGCAAACAGGAGTCTCAAAGGGAGATTGAATAAATGTCTGGTAGAACTGTCATATGCCCCATTCAGAACTGTCCTCTTAAACTGGGAGTGTGTTAAGTGAAAAGCAGGAGTAACTGTCAAACATAGGTTGAGAGGTGACAAATACTCTTTGGAAATGGTCACCTCTTCTGTCTTCTGGGTAAGACTTCTGTCAGTCTGCAAATACAAGTTTTGCATCATGTTTCTTCTTCCTTCATTACAGGGTTGATTATGTTGATTTCTTGGGCCGATCTAGACGCTGTATGAAGAAGGATTTACCAAGCCTACTTAAAATGGATCAGGAACTTCAAGGAAAAAGGTGTGGTTTCTCTAATGGAACTGCATGTTCCTCTCAGTATTTAACATACTTTTTTTAATGAGAAGGAGGAGGGGCTGTGCTTTGTCACTGCATTCTCAATCAAAAGTTGATGTTACTGCTTTCTCTAGATTTGCATAATTTGCAGAGAAAGGTTTTAATAACTTGATACAGCAATCTCAGATATTTGTTGAATCTTTAAAAGCTGGGATCCTTGTATTTCATTATACCTTCCATAAAATGCCAGGAAAGTGATTCCTGCTTCTGTTTAACATGGAAACTGATGATAGTCTTTTAGCAATTCCAAATTCTTTATGATGTTCAAAGGGAATCTGTTAGACCTCTATTTGTCTAGTTTTGTTCTTCTGTTCAACAGCTGTTTAACAGTTTTTCTGTTAAAATTATTTCCTTATTAATATTTGAATATTAATACTTTGCATGGATCTCTTGGGTAAATGCTTAGCTTTTTGTTACTTCAAGTACCTTTCATTTTCTTACATTAAATGTGAAATGTTCCTATATGTGATTGCTAGAATCCCCACAGACGCCAATAACTGATTAATTTATCTCCCATTCTGTGATTTGATACCTATTTCATAAGTTTCTGAGAAAGGATATGATTTTGTTTTTTAATAACTTGTTTTACCAGTACCTTCTTTTAGACGCAGCTTTGTGTTTCTATCTTGATCATGTACCATAGTCATCAACATTGTATCACATTGATCCCTTTTTGGGATCACTGTTTGTGTGTTTTGTGGAAGTTTTGGGGAAACTGCAGTAGTGGATCAAACCCAATCATACTTGCACTGTTTGGTACTGACAAACTGGTAAATTCTGCTCTGTAATCCTTAATTTTTTTTTAATTAGACAAGAACCTGATGGGAATACTCTGTTATCTGAAGACATGAGAAGAGAACTTCAGAGGCAGCAGTGGGAAAAGGAAGAAGAAGAAGCCCTCAGAAAACCCATGGGACCCATACATTATGAGGACATTCGAGAAAATGGTACACTGCCATCCTTTATATCACTTACCTTTGTATCACCAAAGAGATCAGTTGTAGAGGGAGCGAGGGAAAATTACTTCCTTGGCTTGTATGGCAAAGTGTAGCTGTATAATAACTGTTGAAAGTTACCAGTTCATAAGTCTAGATTTATTTTTTTCTTCAAATTGCATTTTTCTCAAATGTTTCTCTTCCTCCTCCTGTGTTCTCCTTCAGGAAGCTTCACTTTATGTATCATCTAAAGCAAGCCTTTTTCAGCCATCTAAAACTAGTGTAGTGTTGGGAATAATTCCATGCCTGAAGGCAGACTGCCTGGAGGCTGTAGCTATTGTCAATTATAAACTGAATCTAAGATAAACCTATTGTTTTCCTCCTTTCCAGAGGCCAGGCAGCTCGGTGTTGGTTACTTTGCCTTTTCTCGGGACCAAGAACTCAGGCATAAACAACGGGCAACCCTGGATATGCTGAGGGAGCAGGTATGAGAGTGAGGAGCAGACTGGGCTGCAAGGGCACAGTGCTTTCAGTGGTCACTGTCTCTTGATTTGTTGTGCGATTTGTTGCTGTATTAAGTGATGCCTGCAGCTGACTCTAAAGAAGCCAAGGAAATTTGGCTTCTTTTTTCCTTTTGATACCTGGTACTTGATTAGGATTGCTTTTAGTTATTTTGTGAAGGAAGATCTGTACTTGTTTATAATAACCAAGGAAGATTAATTAATGTTTTCTTTGCTGTTAAGACACTTGATCAGAGAAATAAACGTGAACAGCTGAAGGAGAAGAGGAAGGCAGCTCTAGATGCAAGGCTGTCCAAACTTCGAGCACGGAAGATTAAAAAGTTAAGGGAAGCCGGATTAGAGGAAGAGGCAGAAAAACTGGAGAATGGAGGTATGACCTGTTGCCTTTTTAAGTTAAATACTTGCTATTTCACCTTGTTCTTGATCTGTGGACAGACAGATTCTAATTTTTGTTTGTTTAGACATTCGATATATTGTATTTTGTGTTTTATATAATTCTATACAATTAACATAACTGTTAGGATAATTAGAGTTGATGTAATTGTGTGTAGATATAAAATCATGCCAGAAATAGTTTAATAATGCAGGTAGAAATACGGTATTTAGATTGTAGCCTTTTTTTGATTCACACCTGACAGCAGGAATTACATGGGTTAATTATGCAGGTTGAGGTTAGAGCTGCTGACGTACTGGCTTTTTCTTCTATGAAGATGAGGTAGAATAAATAGTTACAAGTCAATTTTGATATCATACAATATGCACTGTGACAGTTTCAGTGCAGTGTGTGGATTGGAGATACAACTGACTCTAGGCTTTAGTTAAGGAATTTGAATTCTAATCCTGTCTCTGTGCTGTCTCCCCTACAATACTGATAGTCAACTTGTACTGTCTGTCTCCCACTGGAAAATGTAGCTAATATTTCACTGTGTCAGAAATCCATGCAAGTGATTAATTGTGAAATGTTCTGGAAATGAAGAACAGCATCATGCCACTGCTGGCTGTTCTGGTTGTTCAGAAGAGTAAGAATGCCAATTGTTGTCTCCAGTAGATGAAATAGAGATGCTGTTATTATTGGGGATATATGGAAATAAATGTTCTTACTTTTACCTGTGAGTGTCATACAGGTTTTGTTCTGTAACTGACAATCTCTACTATCTCTTCCTGTAACACAGAGGTGAAAGGTGCTGCTGAGGAACCAGAACCTCCAAGAGTTCCTGCAGCAAGTAGGAAAGTAGAGGTTATCATCCAGGAGAGGAGAGATACAAAGCCTGGAGTGCCTTATGTCCGAGAATGGGATAAAGGCAAAGGTAAGGAAATGCAGATTCAGGAACATCATTGGGAAAGAGCATGTATGCTGCCATTTTCATTTCTGTTTTGTGACCAAAGTATGGTAAGACTGAGAAGCACAGAAATCCTTTCTGCCTTGGTACTGATGACTCTCCAGTGTCCAAGGCAGTGACTAATTAGGATGCCTTAGTGTCAGTAGCTGTTATAATGTCCCCAAAATTTTTCTTCTATGTGAATTACTGCATTTCTGGATGATCTTGACAGGTTGACAAAATGACAAATTCTGTAGTTCATAAGATGTACAGTGTGAATTTTCTTGATATATTCCTGTGGTTTGTGCTACCTGATAGCAGGATGAATCACACAAACAGATAGAACACGATACTAAAACATGATGCAAGCAGAGACCACTTGAGTGCCTGTGTCCCCTTTTGAGGCATCTTCCTTGTCACAGAGTGATGGCTGTCTTGTACATCCTTCCCAAACCTGTTAACTGATTTTGCACTATTAATATAAATTCATCCACATTCTTCTATCTGATGCCTGACTTCTAAGTAAAAGCAAACAAGGAATAGGTAAAGCACATAAATGTTCATCTTCTTTAGTACTATAACAGCACTATTCCTCTTCTATGCAATACTGGTATTTCCAGATTCTTCTGACTTTTCAATCTTTATGTTCCATTAATGAACATCACTGTGAGGGGAAACTTCATGGAAAAACTCAAATATAATGTCCATAAAAGTCTCGTTAAACTCCCCAGACTTTCAGATCCTTTCTCATAAATCTTTATCCTGTCTAACACTATTTTTTTCCTCCCTCTGAGGAAGCCTGGTATCTCAGTAACACCCGGCAGCACTGCAGCAAATACTACACTCAGAAAGCAGAGGACAGCTTACTCTAAAATGCAAAGTGAACTAACTGTGGTTCACTGTAGGAATGTGCGCTACATTCTTGTATTTCCAAGTAACATGGGGTGGAAAAGGAACTTCAGGGGCCTTTACACAGTTGCATCTTCGTTTGCCAGTTTGTTTTCCCTCCTGTCTGACTGACCTTCAGATCTTGAAATCTATGCTAAATCTACCATTTTCCTGTTTCTAACAGAACTGATGTTTGGACAATGGGAAAAGAAACAGGAAGAACTTAGAGATGAGCGAGACCCAGAATTTGCACCACCTTCTGATTACTTTTTGGGACAAAAGAAAGATGATTATTACCGAAGTCGAAATTTGAACAGTTCTGAAACCTCCTCTGAAAAACTGGAAACAGAGAGAGCACAAAACCAACAGAGGCAATCGGGGCAGGGCAGTGGCAGCAGTGCTGGAGATGTGCCCCCATTAGCACAGGCTTCCAACAGCAACGTTCCAGACAAGCCAGGGTCAGCAGAGCCGGGTGGCCGTGACACTCGGGGCGTGTCATCAGCAGAGGATGACAGCAGCGACGACGAGGACGTGCTGCCACCAGCGCAGGCTTACGGCTACGGTGCCCGAGGTGTGCCACCCCCACTGCGGGGCTACAGCTACAGCGCCCAGGGCGTGCCACCGCCCATGGCAGCCTACGGCTACGGCACGCCCGGGGTGCCCTTCCCAGTGCAGGCCTACAGCTATGGGGCACCAGGAATGGTGCCACCAATGCACAGCTATGGCTACGGCACTCCTGAGGTGCCGTTTGCAATGCCGGCTTATGGCTACGGCACCCAGGGTGTGCCCCCAGGAATGCAGACCTGTGCATGCAGCGCCCAGGGTGTGCCACCAGGAATGCAGACCTGTGCATGCAGCGCCCAGGGTGTGCCACCAGCAGTGCAGACTTGTGCATGCAGCACCCAGGGTCTGCCTCCAGGAATGCAGACCTGTAGCTGCAGTGCCCAGGAAGTACCACCGGGAACACAGGTCTGTGACCTCGGCAGCCAAGATGTGCCACCAGGAATACACCCTTGTGGATGCAGCAGCCAAGATGTTCCACCAGGAACACACACCTATGGCTGCAGCACCCAAGAGATGCCACCAGGAACAGACACCTGTGGCTGCAGCACCCAAGAGATGCCTCCAGGAACAGACACCCATGGCAGCAGCACCCAGGATGTGCAAGCAGGAACGCAGGCCAGTGGCTGCAGCACTCAGGATATGGAACCTCCAGTGAAGACAGACAGCAGTGATACTCCAAATCAGGAACCACTTTACCAAAGTTTAGATGATATGCTCTCTTACTATAGACAAGTGACTTGAGCTGAGCAAAAAGATAAGCAAGAACCATGATCTAAAGAACTGAAATATAATTAATTATGTGCTCAGCAGAATATTATTTTCCCAAATATGGGAAAAATAAGTTTCTGTAAGTACATGAGAATAAATCTCCTGGATACATAAGCTGTTTTACATCACAGCTATATTTTGCCCAGTTGTTTTTTTTAATTCTTACATCTTCACTAAAATATAACTCTTTGACATTTACACCTGAACTTAAGGGTATAATAATTACTTGCTTTCAAGAGATAAACCCCTTTAGTTGGTTGCTTCTAGCTGGATTCTGGTTTAGAGGTTCTACAACTTGTGACATCCACAGAAACAGTATGGAAATGGTAGGTTTCTGCTGGTAAATACAGAATTATTTTGTTCCTTACTTAATCTCCTGTCATTTAGAAGTGCCAAATATGATCTAGTGAACAGTTGTGGTTCTCATGGCCTGTGCATTCCTGAGATACATATGTAGCTCATAATTCTGTGCAGCATTTTAGAGTGGAGACATTGCAGAAATCAATAAATAATGATGGGTAGGCTAAAAATAAACACATCATTAAAGCAGAAGCCTTGACACCTGAAATTGCTGTCTTACTGGTTGAGAAAATCCTCTCATAATTCTCCAAAAACTGTATTTTTCTTGTGTAAGGAGGTATATATATGGTGTTATTTAATACTTTTTTTTCCCAAAAAATGTGATACTGCAGTCATTAAATATAAAAGCAGACCAATATCTACCAAACTTTTATTTCAGAATCTTAGTAGATGAGAACACTTACTTGCCATGTAGAAGGCTTTTATTTATGAAGGTAGTTTAGATCACTGCACTTGTATTTTAAAATACTCATACAAAGATAAGACCTAGAAAAGCAGGTTAAGATGGGCAATTGCATAGATTGTTAAGTGGCAGAGATGAAATAAAAACAGTGAACATTTAAATGCAACAGTGAACTGGCCAAAGAGGCAAAGCTGATGTGCTCCTCTTGTGTGCTTCAGTCAGATCTCAGGCTGCTCTGCAAGCCTGGGGAACACCAAGATGTTCAGTTTGACTGAAGAAAGTGCACATATTCTGTGCTCAAATTCTAATTTAGCCTCAGCTCCTACATCACTGGCTTTTGCACTGGAATTTGCAAAGCAGGAACAGTACATTACAATTACATATTAATTTAACCTCATAACACTATTCTGAAGTAAGAGAATACCACTGTCCCAGTTTTGAAGAAAACAAGAATGGAAAACGTCTTGGAGGTCACACCCAGTTTTCCAGGGCAGCTGGTTTACACTAGAGAACTTTCCTATTGGAAGACCTCACAGAATCAGTATCTGGAAGCCATTCAGAGCAGGGTTATAATTTCCTTGGAGCTGAACTAACTGAAAAGAGTGGGCAAAGTCCTTCCAAACATCAGAGCTTGACTTGAATTGACTATGGCAATCGTATCCTTCTCTGCAAAGAATATTTGTGTCTATTTTGCTGCTATTTTAATTGAGATCCATTTCCAACTGGCTTTTGGGCTGGTTTTTTTTCCTCTGCCCATCAGACTGTGATAATGTTATGTGTATCTATGATTTAGGAGTTATATTATCTTTGCATTCGTTTAACATTAAGCTGGAACTGCAGTAAGGAATGAAATGTCATTTATTACAAATTGTTATGTAAAAAAATACAGTCAAAGTGTTCCTTTGTTTAGCTTCATTTCCACAGCCTAATATTAACCAAGACTCTTGGCCAGGAGGGCGCTTCAGTGCCCACACTGAAGTTGAGCCTGTTGAGAACAGCTCTCCCACTGCAGTGATCTGTCACTTTGCCATTTGGTCTCCTTCCCTCTTGTCTTGCTTTTTTGCTGAAATGCTTTTTGCATATTGTCTCATGCTGTGCAGCACACATCTCCGTTCACTGTCCTCCCCTCAGACCACCTCAGGTTAGCTTGGCTGGGATCAGCAGCCTCATTCATTTCATTCAGTGGGGCAAACAATTCCTTATCGATACACTGCCAAAGTTTTATTTCTCTCATATTTTGGAGTGTGTTGTGTCCCTGTCCCTCCCCACCCCCAGGTTGCCTACTTTGACACCAGTGGAAATGGGGTGCAGATGGGCAGTGCGGATTGGGATCTGCCACCATCCGTGTCTGACTGATGAAAGTGAAGCAAAGCCAGCTTGTTTGCTCACTGAACATGCAGAAATGGAAGCACTCTCTCTGGCTGTGTTTCATGGGTTGGAGCTCTGCCCCGAGAGGTACTGATGGTGGCTGGTGTTGCCTTCAGTGTTTTGCACAGATGCAGGGGCAGTCCCTGCTCAGTATCTAAGGCAGTTTTGTCCTGCATTCTTGTGTGAATAGTTTTCTGTTACCAAAGGTACCTTTATCCAAAATGCAAGAACGATGCAATCTTGAATTTCAACTTTCACGCGCTCTATCAGGCTGGCAGGACTCGATCCGATGTCCAGTGAAGTATTTTTACAGAAGACAATTTTCTCAGTATCACCGAGGCCTGATGTGTCCCCTTTTGGAGGACAGCAGGGATCTGATCTTCCTATGAACCACTAGCACGTGAGATGAGGCTGATGCGCGGGATAAAACCTACGTGGCCGTCGCTGGCTGCTGAGGGCTCCCGTGCGGGGCTGGGCGCGCCGGGAGCTGCCGCGGCCGGCGCGGAGCGCCCGGCGCGGGAACAGGCCGGCGCAGAGCACTGCGCATGCGCACGGCAGCGGTAACGGGTCCGCGGCCGCCGCGCGGGGGCGGCAGAGCCCGGGGAAGGGCGGGCATTTCAGATGGAAGGAGGTGACGCCCCTGCACTCTAAAAATGTTTAATAAGGAAACCCCCTTAGCAGCCCGCTGTGCACCGAACAGCCAACACTGCAGTCTTTTCCTTAGGAACCCCGACTGTACGAGCCCAGATTTCCCATGTAACTCCCCCCACCGCTGCAGCCCACGAATCTCGCTGTTGTCAGAAGCCATTCCCTGCCTGCAGCCATCAGCTGCCTTCTCTGACAGCAGCAACAGTCTCTGTATCACCATTTCTCTTCAGTAATAAGGGCTTTGAAGTGATTCTTTCCCTTGTAACTCCCACCTTGGGAACAGCATATTCATTCTTTCAAGTCTCCATAACCAGTATTCAATCACTGCCATTCATTTCAAGAATTAAGCCAGTCTCAAAAGCATTGCTCCCCTCCCCTCTCCACTCCAAAGGCATTCCATGAGTGTAAAAGAGCTGTGATGTTAGTGTGTAGCTCAGGAAAACGGTGCAGTGACAATTTGTAGGAAAAGGCAAGTGCATGTTCAGCCAGCAGTGGGGCTGTAGGGCACAGCAGTGTTCTTAAGCAGGAACACAGAAAGGAGTGTTGTTTTGGAGTGGCTGACCCCAAGGTGCTACAAGTATAACCCAACTTTTGTTTAAAGAAAACTCAGAGCTTTTAGGAAAACACACACTGCTATAGCCACATCTAACAACTGCAGCTAAACTTAAGCCTCTGGATTAAAACTCTGCAAATTTTAACACTCAGGCTCTGACTCCACTGTCAAAAGAGAGAAGCTGAAATTTATTCTCACAAATGACTACCAAACCATCAGATGCACTCAGGCTGCACAAGGGCACATATGGTCTTCAATAAAAGTTTCATTTCCAGTGCAAAACAGTAAAGCCATTTTTAAACAAAACTTACAGGTTAAGAGAAAATATCACATCTTAACAAAAAAGATTTATTCTGACTAAACAAAATGTACAATGTTTCCCAAATGACAGAGTGTTTTCAAGACTCTCTGAAGTATGCAGGTCCATGGAGTAACTTGATCACTTGCAGTTTGATCAAGCTACTTTTTGCCAGACTTCTTTATTCCACCACTGGCTGCCAAAAGAAACAACACAACTGGTTAGGTGACTGTGACAGAGCTTAGCTACAAATGCAGTTCCTGATAAAGCTGAATTCCCCCTTTGGACAGCCTGCACAGCCCAGGTCCCCCACTGGTGAATTGTTCCTGCATGTGTGACCGCTCCTGTGTGGTTTTGATCTCACACACCTTACAGTAAACAGGGATTTATTTAACATTAGAAATTAAGTTTCTCCTGGAACCAAACCCCGTGATTCTACAATGGAACTAAATATTTCAACAGTTACTTTGTTTCTCCATTGATTATTTCTTATACAGTAGGAGAACAGTCTGGTCAAATCAAAATCAAGGCTAAGGGAATAAAAGCATTGCTATCCCTACACTAAAGCCCCCAGCTGGGACCAAAGCTCTGCAGAAGCAGGTACTGGAATTCCCTGCAGATTACTGAAAACACTAAAGTGAAAGAAGACCAGGTATTGACACAGCAGCAAGAGTGGCATTTGAGGTAAATGCTGATTTTCTCCAGTTTTTGTGTCAGGTTTGACCAGTGGGAAGAAAAGAGAACAGCAAGGCTGCACCAAGATAGACTGCAAGGGCTGAGGGTCAGCAACAGACCCTGCATTGCAACTTGATTCCAACAGCATTGCCCTGCTGAGACTCTTTGAAATAGGCTGATCCTGCCACAGCAACACAACCATCATTACCTACTTTGGTAAGCATCAGAAAAGGGCCAGGTTTTCTAGATTGACACCAAGTCTAGAAAAGGGCAGAGAAAGAACTCTGAAGAGATCTGTGAGCTGAAACACCCTACACAGAATGAGTTTAGGATGGTAAGGACAGAAGAGAGGCTCAATAAATTCTTCTGCATCTGTCTGAAACACCAAAGACATTTCAAGTCCCACACCCAGCACACTTTCTGTACATGGATAAAAGAGAGGAGTTAGATCAGTCTGAGATAAATAAACAATATTCCAAGTCAGCGGGACTGGATGGCACTTCCTTCATCAGCACCCAACAAGCTGTAATGCAAAAATGCAGATCTGCTGGCTAAGATTAAAAACACCAATATACACACTGTGTCAGAGGATTCAAGGACTGCCAGCAAAGCTCACAGATATGGAATGGGTTCTGTGAAGAACTGGGCAACTACAGAGCAGAGAGTCTGAGCTCAATCTCTGAGAAGATAACACAGGCTGGAACAAAGCAAATGAATGAACAGTCTTGTGAAAGTTAAGAGGATTCCCATAAAGAATAAATCCTTCCTCACTGACCTGCTGGGACCTGAGGTTATCAGAAAGTGTCTGATTAAAGCGAACTCAGGGGACTTCATATTTTCACACGGTACCTGACAAAATTCCATAGCAAAGGTTGTTAGTGAAACTATTTTGCTACGGGATTGTTGGAAAGGTCTTTCAAGACTGCAAGTTTGCTGAAAAATAGGAAGTAAAGTGTGAAGTTAATGATCTTCTCAGAATGGAAAAGTGGTGGCATTAATGGGCACAGGAGCAGGCAGGGCACACCCTTGAACATCTCTGATGGGACCATGGCAAACACTGGAGGAGCAGAAGGCGAGTGCAGACCCACATGGACACTCCGACTGTCACTGAGACAGAACTGGGCTCCCTGCACCACCAGGGCACCTCCTAGGAACTCACTTCACCTGTCAGGTGTTTTACAGCCACTCAGGCAGAGAGATTGAAGCCAGACTGCCTTCCAGACACTTTTTTTTTCCCTGCCAATAATCTCCTGCTCTTGAAGAAAGTCATCCTCTCAGAGGACAAGCACTGGATTTGTTAAACTTGGAGGACTGTGGCAAAGCCTACATGTAATACATCTGAAAAGAAAACGACTGATGTGCTAAAAAGAGAGTAGAAATGCCCCTACACATACCAGTGGAATAGGTCAGCATGTCAGACACAGTGTTTTGCCTGCTAAACCTGAACCTGCATTATTTGGGGATGAAAATGCAGAGAAAAAAAAAAGAAGAAAAAAGGAAGAAAAAAGAACAAAAAAAGAAAAAAATAGAAGATAGAAGAACAGAAAAAAAATACCCTCTATTTGTTCCATATCATCTGCACTTGCCATCAACTTATATATGTATGTTAAATAACCCAGAGGCACCTGCCTTTTTATGTTTGTCAAGCAAAAACTTTGAAGGCAGCAAGACCCCCATTCCTCCTGCCAGGATGGTACCTCACTTACCCAGGGGCCCTTTTCCAGCAGCTTTTGCTTTCATCTCCTCAAGTTTCTTTTGCTCCTCCTTCTGTTTTTGTTTGAATGCCAGATCCGTCTAAAGGAAAGAACAGCAGAATTTTTAACATCTCTTCCCCATAAAAATTCAAAAACAACTGAGAAGCAAAGAAAAACAAATGTAATATTCCAGCAGCAACAAACCCCTGACTGGACTGAGGCAGGATAGCTAAATAATGCTAAATATGCAGAACATTACAGAACTATCACCACATTTTTGCTGTACCACAAATTAAACTTTAACACTGTATGTTTGGTCTTTCTGGAATTATTTCCCATGGCATAATCTCATTCTGAGATTGATTCCTCTGACTGACAGACGTTTGCATTAACATCATTCATTAACATGCCCTCAGTGACACATGGAGCCCAGCAAATAGGCACTAACAGAAACATTTAGACTATAATGTAAATAAAGTAAGGCTGCTTTCACTTGTAAAAAAAATATAATTTTTTTTTCAAGTCCTCCCACACATAAGTCTTTTTTGCTGGGTTTAAAAAATTTGCATCAATTCCAAGGAATCTACTGAGACTGCTGGCAAATTGTACAGGCAATGCAGCTGTTGAGCCTCCTTGCTGGATGAGCCTCCAAATCCAGGAGAAGTCACACATACTCTGTCCTTTAGATACTCATTCTTCACAGATACCAAGGCTGAAAAGGACCCAGACTTTTAACTTAGCGCTCAGGACTTTGGGGTGACTGAACTGAAGACCTTGACAAGATTGACTGAGATGGAGATTGACTGAGATTCCACAGATTCTTCACCAACCCAGTCTATGGCTCATCTTTACAACCACAAAGCTTTCTTCTTCTTTCAGTTAAAGCCTCCCTCGCTGCAATGTAACCATATTACTTACCCTATCTACCCCCCAACAGAACAGAATACTCTATTTCTCTTGACAGGTTTTCCTGTCTCCTGTAGGCTAATGTGTCTTTCCTAGTAAATCAATCCCTCACATTTATGCACTTCTGTGGGTTTTTTCTTGCAATGTGTTGCTCCGAAGTGTTCA
Source organism: Cisticola juncidis (assembly GCA_013400215.1). Taxonomy (NCBI): domain Eukaryota; kingdom Metazoa; phylum Chordata; class Aves; order Passeriformes; family Cisticolidae; genus Cisticola; species Cisticola juncidis. The sequence continues at coordinate 304,191 of VXBR01000322.1, read as the reverse complement.
CAGTATTGCAAGGCTCAGACAAAATGAAATATTACATCATTTGACACACAAATGTTCATAACTTGGATTCCTGTAAGCACGTTACTAGTTCTACAATTTCTTTAACAATAAAGCTTATTTAGAAAGCTATGGGGTTTCTTCCTTTTTCAAAGAGATACTGTATTTTCCTTTTTCCAAACAGTGGCACCTCATCCACCATGCACTATTCTCAGAAACAGTAGCTCACATCCATACTTAAATGTAAGGATACAGAGTATCTCTAACAAAGCAATTCTTAGTACTTCATTTATCCAAGCTACACAATAATCCCAGGCTCCTGGGACCACAATGATTGATCGACTTGAGATGGAAGTCTGATGCTTTGGCAAGGGCATTCCAAGCTGCTCCGGCAGCCAGCACTGCTGCATCCACCAGCACGGTGGATCACAGGAGGGATTGTCGTCATGGAATCAGAGAAACACAGAATGGTTTGGGTGGAAGGGACCTTAAACATCACCTCAGTCCAAAGTCTTGCCACGGGCAGAGACACCTTCCACAAGCCCAGGTTACTCCAAGTTTCTCCGACCTGGCCTTCAACACTTCCAAGGATGGGGCAGCCCCAGCTTCTCTGGGCAGCCTGTGCCAGGGATTCATCACTCTCACAGGCAAGAATATCTTCCTAATATCTAATCCAAACCGCGTCTCTTTCACTTTGAACCCATTCGCCCTCGTCCTGTCACTGTCTGCTCCTGTGAATGTCCGCAGGAACCCCCCGTGCAGCCAGGCCCTCCGGCTCTCTCACGGCCGGGGCTGA